>QTSX02000926.1:104337-140928 GCA_014839935.2 Entomophthora muscae | reverse complement strand
CATTTGTTTGTTGTGTTTTGTCTCTTGTTAGTTGAGTTATCTGCTCAAGAGATTCAAAATTTGCCAATTTACATAAACCAAAAAAAGTCAAATTAAATGGTTGCTTTTATTAATTATTTTAATTTTCACTCAGCTGAGTTGCCCGCAAAAGTGGTTCAAAATTTGGACCAAGGATTTGACAATCCCGCATTTTTACGTTCAGGTTCTGAATTTACAGTATTGAATTTTTGAGATCTTTGGGGTCAATCTATGGTACCATGTGTATTGCTGGTTTTTTATATCAGAAAATGTTCAAGGTAAAGTGTACAATCAATCAAAAAAGTGTCAGCATCCAGAGTGTGACATTATTAAAAACAAAACTTGCACTTTACTATAGTGTCGACATGGGCACTGTTACTGTTTATACCACAGTGACAGGGCATCAGGAGGCAGCCCTGAAATAGAGATACCTTCAGCTTGATGTACATGAAGAATGAGATAGCCCTACTAGGGTAGCATCAGTGAAACAACATTGGTGGTGATGGGTGGTGCCATCAATACAAGGGTGAGATTGATGGTGGCATCTGAGCCAGGATTGATACCTATGGTAGGTAGAAAATAACTTTGTTAAAGTCAGAAACGACAGTAGAAAAGAACCACAGCTTAAGGGAATTAGGTGGATCAATTTACAGGATTAATACCTATGGTAGGTAGAAAAGGTGCATGCTGGATTAAGCCGAGAAGTGCCTTTGGCTTGAGAGTTCATTGGTTGTAATATTTTTGAAGCGAGCGTTAAATGGCTTGGGTTTTAAGGTAATTCGATTGATTGGGGTTAAGATTTGGATTTATCTGGGGTTAGGTTTCTTTGATCTCGTACAGCTATGCGTTTAAGGATTAACGCTGGATATCTAAATTCGATGCTTATATAATAAAGTTTGGGTAATTTGCTGTAGAATAAAAGGGCTGGGTTGCGTGAATTCGGTTTCTAATCCAATTAGACTTAGTCATAAGGAGTTATACTGGCGACAGATGAGTATGTTAAGGACCCTGTATAAAGGTTTGGTAAAACCTAGGGTGAGCATCTATTGAAGGTAGCTGAGAAGGATTAGGCTGACTTTTAATAGAGGATCTATTCAAGCTTTGAGGTGGCGGTGTCTACATTCATATCTTCAAGGGAACGGTTCTTGCCCTCGATGCCAAAGGCAGCCCAAAAGAGGGACATGATAAGACCTGCACCAAAGAATGCCATAATGATGCCCGAAGCACCGTAGATGTTGGCCAGATCGGTCTCACGAACCTTGCCGGTGGCTCTCAAAACATTGGCCATGGCTTCTTGAGATGCTCGGACCTTTTCACCACCCGTGTTATGGAATATATGGTTAACCAGGAAAGGCGAAGCACCAGCTGCAATACGCCCAGCTGCAACCGAGAGTCCAATACCAGTAGCACGCAGATGAGTTGGAAAGGCTTCGCTCAAGGAGAGATAAATCGTCATGGAAGCAGTGGTGTAGCTGAATTGATAAAAGCAGTGGGCAGCAGTGATTAAAGGGACACTTTTAGACATATAAGCAGGGATAAAGCAGCCGACAGCAATAATGGCTAGAGTATAGAAAATGGGAAGAAGGACCTTTCGCCCAACGACATCGACAGTAAGAGATACAAGGATAAACCCAGGAATAGTACACAAGACTCCATATAAATATACGAGAGCTACGTGATCCTCAACAATATAAACATCAGGGAAGATACCTAGAGACATTAAGTTTGACTCGCCATAGTCAGCAAAAGCCTGAGAGGCATTAAGAACCATGCCAAAGGCAACTCGGAAAGGGTATTTGGTGAAGATTTCACCCAGATTTCGTTTCATCGAGTACTTGGGATGAGCTTGGAAGGGTACCTCATTTTCCAACTTTGTAAGTAGATATTGATTATCGGGTTGACCCGCCATTATTTCAATACTTTGGACTAGTGCTTCTGCCTCGGCATATCTGCCCTGAACAAGCAGCCATCTTGGAGACTCGGGAAGAGAGCGACGGGCATATAGTACAAATATTGCTGCAGTTCCACCTAAAGCAAACCCCACACGCCATGAATAGCTACCATCCAAATATCTAAGAAAGAGCCACTGAGTAGCATTTGCTAACAGAGCACCAACACACCAAAGCCCATTAACGGCAGTAGAGGTTTTACCGCGGTGACGTGCTGGGATAAACTCAGCAATAGTAGCATTAACCGCGACGTATTCTGCACCAACACCGATAGCTGTCAAAAAGCGAAATACCAGAAAAAAATAGAAATTAAACGAGCAAGCAGTGATTATAGTCATGATAGAATACCCTAGGATTGTGACAACAAACGCCATCTTTCGACCAAATCTATCCGTGAGATACCCGAAGCTTATGGCCCCGACCAGAGCTCCGAGGAGCCATACAAAGGTTATGGCACTAGCCTCAGTACTGGTTTTGACTTCGAAATGCACCTTGAGTTTATTCATCACAGCGGACACAATGCTCGACTCGAAAGCATCGAATGCCCAGCCAGTTGCCAGTAGACCTGCCAGTTTGGTATGCCATGGACTCCAATTGAGACTGTCCAGCCGCCGAAGAAGGTCGTTAGGGTTGATGTCCTTTACATCAGTCGGGTGCCCCCGAGGTAAGTCGTTTAGAATAATTTCTTTTGCATGACCCATTTCTCGCTTGCACCCAGGCTGATTCCTCTATATATCACTCCTCAAATCTCTGAAGGCAGGCTCTTATGCGCAAAATAAAAAGGAAAACTTGAACCAGTAGTTAATAAATTCTTAAACCAATTTAAGGACAAATAATGTAAGGGTTTAGGCTGCAAACCCTATACCATGTGAATGATTGGCTCGCCTTCATAAATCCTAATTGCGGATAAAATCATACTTCTACACTGTGGTTAATTCTATTGGTTGGATCAGTATTTCAAGCAATCAAATATCGACAACAAACCAATGTGGGTCAAATATTTTCTTTGCTTTGCCAATGTCTTCTTGGATTGCAGTTAACGATTACCAGATTTAGTTGCGGTTTAATATCATTTAAAGCATATGTACACTTAACAAGCAACTGCTGTGAAGTCGTTTTACTTTCACTTCAAATGCCAAAGGAGTTTTAGAGGGCTTTTCGTTTAAAAATAATACACATTGGTCCCTAGTGTACCAACCACCGAGTAAATTTAACTCCCTCAGATCAACACGCAAAAATGGCGATTCCCTACAAGTCTTAAACCATCCCAACTCACCACACGATACATCTGCCGAATCTAAATATCTATCGAGAACTTTCTAATCAGTCTAGAAATTTTAAACCAACACTTCTCATCACGTTGTGATGGATTCTAAGACGTTTAATGTACCGATTTATTAGAGTACATACCTTTAAATTATATGAATTGATGAATGAACCTCTATTATGTCTAGTTCATCATTATGCCATTAAGAGTTGGCATGAATCTTAGTGGTATAAATAGAGGCATCTCCCAATATTTTCGTCATCATTTCAATTATTGAATAAAGCTTCATAGGTGGAACGTTGCCTTGCGTACTTTGGTTTTATTTAAAAGAACATTGTCACGTGTATTTTAACGTGTGGCTCAGGTATTTCCACAATTCCATTTGTTTTCTTGGCATTTGGATGCTTGAAACCTACAGGCCTGATTCATGATCCCATAAACTATTCAAGCCTCCCACTTTAATGGCACTCGTTAGCTTGGATCAGTCATCAATCCATTTCCACTGGTCGCTCATAAACCCACGTTTAAAGGGGTACAGCGATTATTCCACCGGCAAGGAGGTTGAGTTTAACTTGGGAGGAACACAAACACATTTCAATTAAAAAATATATTTAAAAAATAGATTTAAAAAATATTTTTCAAAATCAATGGGCTCAAGCCAAGGGCATCTAGAAACGCCATAACGAATAAAAAAGGTGAAATTCACTTCAGCATTAATCAGGGCGCGGTGGGTCTTCAGGAGCTCTAATTAACCCATACTCTCCACCGATATAACCAGCTACAGACTTATGCGATAAGTGAAGCTTGGAGCATGCCCGTTTTAGTCCTAGACCTGTCTAGATTGTATATATACATACCCTGAACCAGAACCTGCATAGCTGATATCCAATCAAGTAGCTCTCCCCAAAGTCCATGTGGCAAAAAGCTCCACTGCCATACGGCCAGATTTAGGACAGCACTTTTTTTATTCTTTGCCAGCAATAGCACCCGTTTAAGAATCAAGAGATCAACAGGTTTATATCAATCTTGCAGTTGATCCATTGCCTGGTGATCGACACTGAATTTAGTTTCAACCAAGTGACGGCGATTTATAAACCATTGTAGCTTACATATCAGTTAAGAAAAACAAACCAAACTCTGTATAAAATGCATAGAACTCACATACTATATACAAATGCAACCAGTTGAGATAAAAAAAATTGGTTCAGTCACAAAACCAAAGGCAACTGGTTTCAGTTGAAGGTCAATTTGGGTCATTATTTGTTAGATTAAGCCAAGGCGCCAGCTTAAGCATTTCAAAGCCTTTTAACTTCTTTGGTATCATTTAAGTCATAAACTTATGTTTTTTGAACATTAGTATAATGCTTAGTTTACTGAAGAAAAGTTTAAGAGTGTAAAATATACAAATAATAGAAATAAATCTTATTTCTATTAACTGTATTTTTTGCTAAAACCCTTTTTTCTATTTTAATAAGCCAAGAATTAAATATATGAGTTGCATGGGAGAGTAATAGCAGCCCCAAAGCTATTATTACTATTACCCTATCTTTGGCTCATATAATTAATTTCTTAGTTATTTTTAGAAAAAAAGTTGTTTTATTTAAAAGACTATTTACCCTATGTGAAATATAAGTTTTTGTTATGTGTCCAACTTCATGAACATGTCCTACTAATCCTTTAGTAGTATCAGCTCTCTTTGTTTCTCTGCCATCTGTGCAGAACTTTGCACAATAATTTAGCTTGGAGTACTCCTTAACATCCTCAAATGTCAAAGGTGAAACATACAGCTCACTATCTTTCATTAAATATGAAAGATTAACATAAAATGCTTTGACTTCAAGCCATCTTTTTTTAGGCCTAGATTTTCTATCATAGATGTGAAAAAAGGTTTTTTGGGAAACATCTGAATTATTTACAAGTGTCTCATATAAACCCTTTCTTTCTTTCTCTCTCTCAAAATGCATTTTGAGATCATTTATATTTTTTATATACATCTCATTTTTATTTTGTTTAAATATTTTAGATAATACACCAAAATGACTATCAACAATACTTTTGCCATAACACTCAACAAATCTATTAAACTTAATTGTTCCTTTTATAAATTTAGGTACCTCTTTAAAAAGATAATATAAGAATTCATAAGATCTGAAATGATTACCATTATCAGTCCAAACTTTAATATTTTTAATATTCTTAAATTTATTATTTTTAAGCAGACTTATCAAACACTGACCTGAAAACAAAGAGTCATGAGATAAAATTTCAGATAAAAAGTCATGATACTCATATTTAATTTTCTCATTTTCTTTAAAAGCAATTGTAAATCCTAATAAAGAAATAGGTATTTTCTCATAAAAACAATTATTTGTCTCTATAGGACCCCCACCTATTTTAAAGTTTTCTTTATAGTCTATTACTATAACACATGAATTATTATCAAGATTATTTATATCACTAATATATTCTTTATTTTGATGCTTATAAAACTTTTCATGTAGGTCAATAGATTCTAAATTTTCTTTAATAGATTTAGGCAATGGCAACTTCTTTATACTCAAATCCTTTTTCTTCATTTCTAATGATTTTTTTAAGTTGCAAATGTTACACATATCAGTTGGCTTTTTGCTTTTAATTATATTATTAGGAATAAGCTTATAAAAAGTGGAAATTGAAATAGAAATATTGTTTTTTATTTTCATATCTTCATAAATTTTTTTTTGTTTTCAATAATTAGTATTTTATTTTAGTTGAGTATTCACTCAACTCTTTTTGTAATTCTTCATAAATCAATCCAGGGGATTTTTTAAGGAATTGGCTAGTTGGAAATGAATTTTTTAATATATGCTTTAAAATATTTTTTATATTTTCTTTTTTTACTGAATCATTTTTTCCTCTTTTATTTTTTGAATTTAATGATGCTTTTTTAGCATTTTTTATTTTTTTAGAATATGAAAACTCATTTTTTGCCATTTTAAATCCACAATCCCAAAGCTCTTTCAGACTGTAGCTTGATGTAACCAATGCTCTTAGGGAAGGAAGGTGCTTGGCAGGGGACTCTGGCATCAATTCCTTTAGGTTGTTAAGGAAATCATCTGTCTTAGAATTTTGTATGACAGGTAAGAAGATACTTTTTCCAAACTCTGTTTTTAATAAGAAATGCTCAACAAAGCTGTTAAGATCACTGCCAGTAGTAAAAAAAATGCTTGTTTAAGCATAGAGATTCTTTCTCTCTTAGTAGAAGCCCCCAGTGAGAAGAAGGATGTCATCTGAGGTGAAAACTTGATAGGTTCCATAATTATAGTGGTTGGGTTCCTTGGCTTGGTTCATGAAGTTCTTGCTTGGAAATAGATGTGCAGTTATCAGAGAGGAGTAAAGGTGTGGATTTTAAAGTAAATTTCTGTAAAGTTGAGCTGTCTAAATACCATGTTAGCTGAGCTTTTGCACTACAGGCATAAATCCCCAACTGACCCCCAACTGATCTCCTTAATTTATCAATATCACCCCTGAAGTCTGATATCATTGTTTATTTACCCCTTTTTATATTCTGGTTAACTGTTGATATTTCCGCGAATAGTACTTCAATCTCGCTCAAACTAGTATCATTAGAAAGCCCTTAATCTCAGCTTTTGGAATTGTGCTGCAACTTTATATTTCAATACCAATTTAGTATCTTGAAGTGGCTTTGAATGTAAGCTTATAAAATTATTATTTGAGATAAAATTTGCTAATTAACTCTTAAAGTATGATATTTTAATCAGTAAACTAAATTTAAAGTATAAATCATTATTTAGCTTACTTTTAGTAACCAACTCAAAAATCTTTTTTTAAATAAACTTAAGTTTATTATAACCTTTAACAGTTCTTAAAAAATGAACTTTATATATCTTAAATCTATCAAAACAAAAATGTTATTTTTAATCACATATAAATATTTGCTTATATAATTAAATTTGTATCTTATTTTTATAGATACAATGGCTAAGATCATTTTCCATTTAGTTTAAATAAATTTTAACCTTTATAAAATTTATTTAAATAAAGCAAGATTTTGATATATTCTTTTTTATGTTTGAATTTTTTATACATATTATCTCTAGCATACAGTATAAAAATATAATTTTATTAAATTGTTGTATAAAGCTATTTTATTAATATTAAATACTTATAAGAGAGTAAAAGTTTTTCTTTTCAATATTTTAAGTTCTTATTCTATATTTTGTATAAAATCTAACTTAAGAATAAATTACTTATGCTAAATGAGATCACTGAAATTTCAATAAAAGTTCAGTTTTAATTTTAGTTTTAGTTTTTTTTTAACTTTTTACTAGATTTTTTTTAAAAAAATCCAAAATCATTTAATATTTATTTATTAAATATACAAAAAAGCTATTTGCCCTCTTTTTAAAAGAGGGATTCAAAAATTATTATATTTTAAATTAAATATTTTAAAAAAGCTAAGATTTTAGGCAACAATTTAATTTCCAACAAAAAGCATCATATCAGTTTTTATTGTATTTTTATGTTGCTCTTTTTAGAATGATGTCATTTTGTACTAATCAGCTTTCAAGAAATAATGGTATATGAAATAAGATTGTTACTAGCTTTTAATACAGTTTAATTTAGCTGTAAGTAGAAAATAATTAATTTAATATAGGTTTTTATATTATAAGGATTAAATAAGATTTATTTTGATAAAATTGTTGTAATTATTTAAATTTATTGATAAGAAAATTAAAAAAATTTTAAAGTGTTAAGTAGCACAGTTAATAGGAAACAGATTAATCTAACAAATAATGTCCCATTTGCTCAACAAAAGTTCCATTTATCCAGGTCCAGATTACAAAAATAGTCAAACACAACAAAATTAAGATCAAATACCCAATCCTGAAACTGAGACAGCAGACAAAAGTAACTCATATCCAAAACAAAAATAAACCAGTCACATTTAAAAGCAACCTACATCAATCATGATATTGATCATGTAAAAAATGCTACAATCAGAGAAAAATTTTAGTTCATTCACAAAAGACATATTTTCAAACACAAAAAACTCACTTTTTGACAGGCTTGATCATTTTTGTGACCCAAAATAGAGATGTTTCTGTCACAGAAATCCTGATCAATTATGGTTGATGATACATCTCCCCATCTGTCCTGGATGGCATCTCTTCCAAAAGAAATCATAAACTTCAGTTTGCAGAATCAAGCCTGTAACTCTCCCCTAATGAGTCTATGAATTCCACAGGCGCTCAGGCTGCCCACTCATGTTTTTGAAGCTAGCTAATGAGCAAGCAGGGACAGTCATTAGTTCAACCCTGGTTAATCACATTAATTCACAGCTGAATTTTACTGATGTCTCTTTACTTGTGAATAATAACCATGAGATGACAATGGATTTGGATCAATCTAGGCTACTAAAGTTTCAGGATTGCTCCAACATGCTGAACAATATATTCATTTATTTACACCTTACTAGATCACCACACCACAAGATAATTCAATCCAACATCCCAAGTCATGATCCAGGATGAGTTAAGATTCAGCCTTTGGATCATGCTTCAAACCTGGATTTAGAGCTAGAACTTAAAACTCAAAAACAAACATCTAATTAGCTTGAGACAATTTTCAAAACAAAGCCAAAGCTGAGAGAACAGCGGTTGGACTTGAAACCACTTGAAGAGGACCCAAAAACAGATCAGAAGCCACAGCCAGAGGAACAAAATACCAAGGGCCCAGAACGTAACTTTAGACTCATCTAAAACATCAACTATATCCCACACACCAAGCTGATTGGCAATTGGCATAAGTCTCCCCACTTTTCAAAACATTATTACTGGCAATGTTTTAAACCTAAAGATGGTTAGGCTGTCCAATTATTTGCTGCATCATCCAAGTATAAAATAAACAATAAGTTTTAGCAATAGCCTTGTACTATTATTGAGCCTCAAACTCATGCTATTAGATTGAATCAGATCATATCATGGTCAAAACAGCAGGACCAACCCACCAACAAGGTTCTGACTAAGCAGGTTTGTGACCCGCAATCCGGCTTTCCTGTGACCTGTGCCCAAACAAGGAAATTAACTCAAATTTTCAAAAGCAACACCATGAACAAACAATGATTTTATACAGTGGATGACTTGATTTGGCGCCTGACCCTTTACCAGGAACAAGCCACCCCCTTCATCATCTAACTGAATGATTTACATAATCATGTTCCTCTTAAGATAGTTCACAACAACTATATAGCCCATATCTCCAAATAAAGATATTTATCTAGTTCCCAATATTTCCCCCCTGTAACTCTGCTAAAACAGCACAATTACGACACCATCCAGGCCAAAATATGAAGCTCATGCTTCTGGTTTCCTTGCCCTCACTGATGAGAGATCCTGCACTACCATGTTTTAACAAGTACCCTCAGAACCCAACCCAGACTATGACATGTTTTCTGCCTCTACACATGACCAAGTCTATTTTGAGAATCCTAGCCTGAACCAGTACTCCAAGACTTCACTGTCTTTTTCACTGCCATTCACTATTTCTTGGGACTTTATGAGTGTAAGAGAGGGGATCTAAACTAACTAAGCTTGGCCTTTATTCTGGGAATAAGAACCATCAAGATTCCAACCATTATAGCACTGGGATAGCCGCTCAAACAGGAGCCTATAGGGACAAGGACAGGGCATTGAAGGGAGATATGCATTCAGCCCTATCAGTAGCAGACCAGACCTTACCCATGGAGTACATCCAGGGCTGCAAACAGAATACATGTGTTGTGTATATAATTCTGGGAAGTATAATAAACAAGATAAGGGGAAGATTTAAAAAGAGAATGATACTTTATTGAATATGGATATAGAATAATGTATAGTATCATGACAAGCCACATACTGTCCATTTACATCATGGGAGTCATGGGGCTTGTATGAGTAATGTTTCTCTTAGGTCACAAGGCTTGTTCAAGTTGTGTTCCATTTAGGATCTGGATTAGGTGATCCCTGTAATAGATGGTCAACTGATAATGATGCCACCAGTTTACTGGCTGGTCAGTGAACCATTCAGTGAGCCATTTGGTGATCTACTCAGGGCATTGATTCCCCGAGAGGGACTAATCAAAGATGTTGCAACACATGAGCGGATCTTGAGCTAGGGATGGGTCTTCTTCATACTGGGCAACAGGACCTGTAACATCTTAATGAAAAAAAATTAAGGACAGAGATGACCAAGGAAATTTCATATTATTAGATGTGAGGCTCTTGACAATGCTTTTTCCAGCATAAAAAAAGGCACAGACTCTATCAGGAAGGTCATCAAGGAGATAAAAGAGCCTACTAAGGGTTCCCCTAACAGAGAGGGCAGATAAGAAGACCTGCACACAGAGGTGTGATGAAGTGATTCACAGCAGAAATAGTGCTGGGACAACAGTAAAGACCAAAAGGTTCACTGCTGGGACCAAAGTTTTAAAATCCCTCAAGAAATTCAAGGGCCTTCAGTGATAAAGGCAGAATCCTGAGGAGATTTTTTCTCAGAATAAGTAGCTTGCAAGGAAATCTGGGCCTTTGGCACTTGATGTTGAAGCTAAAGACCAGGGGTGCTGTGAAAAAGCCTTTAACAGTTAATTAATGAAAGCCAAAGTCAAATAAAAAGCAAAAATTAAAGATTTTGAACTCAAAGTAAAAAATTATAACCCTAACTAACTTAATTCTATATTTGAACTTAAAAGCGCAAGCATAAACAGGTTCTAACATTGCTATACACTAACACATTCTTTTAAAAAATTCAGGAGGCTGCCATAAAGCAGTGAATATAAAGAAAAGGTAAGAAAAGCTCAAATTTTACTAATGTTGCAACATCTTTGATTACTCCCTCTCTAGAAAGCAATTCCTCAAGCAACTTCCCAAATGATTCTCTAACTATTCAATAAGTTGGTGGTACTCTTATCATTTACTATCTATTACAAGGATCAAACATTTTGAGTCCTAAGAGAAACACTACTCAGACAAGCCCAGGACATAAGAGAAACAATTTCTTGGATAAGCCCAATGACCGCCATGACATGCATGAATAATATATGGCTTCTCATGATATATATAGTACTCTAAACTTCTATCAAATAAAAGATTGTTTTCTTCTTAATTTCCCCCTTTATCTTGTTTTTTATACTTCTCAGAAGTATATACTTGACAATAAAAAGTTTTAGGGAAGAGAACCAATAAAATGAGCCCAACAATAAAATTAGTTTTGTAGAAATCAACCTTTAATATTCAGAATTGACAAGCAGGGACCCAAAGCAGGTCTGCTTGTTATTTAAGAGGGTATATTCTTTGCAGGTGAGCCATCAGGAGCAGGGGGCCTCCTGGTTGGTTGAAGACAAAAATTTTCAACCCTGAACCAGAAAGGCTGAAAAGTTTTGGGATAAGCTTCAGGAATGGATCTAATTGGCTGTGAATGATAGGATGCATAGTTAGATTAAGAGAGCTAAATTCTGTACAAAAAAAGAGACCCAATGTGGCAGCCCCTGATGGGTTACACTGAATTGAATTTAGGAGTGAGCAACACTCAGTTAATAATTAATCTAAACTGATTAGTGTTTCCTCAGTTGTTGGGCAGAAAGAGTGGGACAGAGAGGGAGCTTGAGAGGGGTATTCTAATAAAAATATCTTGTCAACTGTGTGCGCCAAGTCATTCAGGAAATTTAGGGGCTTGTCAGAATTTTTAGGGCTTTTTTGGTATGGGAATTTTATCCTGTATAAGGCCAAAAGAGGAAAGTGACTTTACAGTAGGCATCAACTCTGTGAGTTCTTTCAAGAAACAGGGAATAGTTACCTAACTATAAAACCCAGTAACATTTTTGAGCATCTTCTGCCCATAACAGTTTAATAATAATGTGGCTCTTCATTGTTGTCTTGCCTTTTGTCATCACTCATGTAAGTGTCAGGGATCCAATAATTAGGGAGCTTTTCTCCAATTGAGTGAAGAAGAGCTCCCAAGTTACACTTAACTAGATTAGAGCCTACTGGAATTTCTATTTTTAACATATGGAGTAGATGACCTAGTAATCATAATCTTTCCAAGAAGAGCGTAAAGTGATTTAACAAATAGTATACACTGGTGTATCCCAAGACCAACCAAGGGGCCTGTGACAGTCCACATGTTTGGTGGTTTGCAGGTGGGGCTAATGTTGGCCAAGTAAAAGTTTTGTTGTTTGTTGAAGGTAGAGGCCTAGTAGGGAATGATGGCTACTAGGGAAGGTAAGGCCTAGCTAGTAGGTGTAAAGACTACTAGAGGCAGATGTTGTCTCCACCAAGCAGAAGATATTGGCTGCTGTGGGCTAGAGGTCTTCACCCAGCAGGGAACTGTGGCTGCTTGGAGTGAAGAATGAGATAGATCAGCAGGGAACTTTGTCTGTTTGGGGTGGGGAGTGATCCAGCCTGATGGGTAGTGTTTGATGCTCAGGCTGGAGGATGTTTAGACCCTGGCGGGTAATGCAGGCTGCCAGGGTAGAAGTTTGTGCCAGCATGGTAGGGGACACCTACCAGGGCTGTAAGTTTTAGATCCCTGGCGGGTAGCGCAGGCTGCCAGAGAGGGGAAGAGCTTTGAGGGCTCTGTGTACCCTGATACACTTACAGGAGGTCTGTGAGCAAGCATCTTACCTAACAGACTAGTAGGGTGTCCTTTTTTATGCTCATATGGGAGCTTTGAGGGAAACCCAGAGTGAGCATTAGAGGGCATAGATTTTCTCAGGGGTGTCATCAAGGCGGTTTGCTCAGGAAGCAGCTGTAGAACTTGGTGTGATCAGGCCCCTGGGAAGTAAAGCTGATTAATTTGCAACTGAAAGCCCAGATTTAATCACCTGGGTGAGTAAAAACAACACATAGACATTGATCTATGGTTGAATGGCCTAAGTGGACTGCCACTTGCAAGGGCCCAGTCAAACACCAGTTCAATGTAGACTCATGCCTGGGTCTACAGGTTCTGGTAGCAAGGACTGAGATAAAAAACAAAGGTGGTTCACAGAATCAGCAGAGAAGACTAGTAAGAAGGACTTTTGATCACAGTGGAGACTAGTTGAGGGACTGCTGGTTCATATTGAAGTTTGGAACCAAAATAGTTCATTGTGCAGGTGGAACCAAGATGGTTCCTAGTGAGGATAAGTCAAAGGGCTCAGAGATCATGATGCAGGAGTAGCAGGTCATGATAAAGGAGTAGCCAGAGGACTGATAAGCTGTTGAAAGACTGGAATGAGCTGTTTTTTGTCTAAGATGGATTGATTGCTGGTTAAGCTGAAGAGCTGGAAGATGTGCTGAATATCATGATGCAGGATTAGCTGATCATGATACAGGAGCTGTCTGAAGGATCAGAAGATGATGAATAACTGGTGGTCTGGATAAATGAGCCAAGATTTTGCTGAAGTGATTTTCCAAAAGTGGGAAAATGTGGAATGTTTTGCCTTGGTTTAGTAGTAAACTCAAGAAGAAATGTGAATAGAAGTGTGGATAAGAGATTTATTTATTAAGTTTCTAGGATAGATGAAGGTATGTTGCTATGAGAGCTGGATACAAAGTTGTTTTGGTGGGACATTTTCCTTGGATTTTACTATATTTGTAAATATATGGGAAAAATGTCAAAGAGGTCTAGAAAGAACAGTTTAAATAGTATTCTACTATTTAAATGGGTTTAGGTTGAATGCAGGGAAGACCGGTGCCGGAATAATGGACCGGTTAACGCTTTGGTGCGTGAAGAGTTGTCAATTTGAGCAGGTTGAGCAATGAAAGTTGATTTCTTAGTTGGATCCTGGTGGAACTTCAGAAATGCTCTATTTCTGCACTTGCATTCATTGGTTGAGTTCTGGCATGTTTCCTGATGAAAATGATTGGTTGGAAGCCAAAAGCTTAAAGTATAAGCAAGGAAATAGTGAATTAATACTTTTAGCTTTTGAGAAAGTAAGTATGTAAGCTTAAGTTATTATAAGAAAAAGTGAGCGGCAATGGTTTAAGCTTTTGAAGAAAGCCATTTTAAAGGTGGAACCATTGGGAAAAGAACACTATAAGAAGGTAGCTAGCTGGAAAGTTTCAGGGTCTTTCCAGGTCTTTGACAGAGTCTTTCCCAGGCCTTTTGAGTTTCTGCTGAGAGGTTTTTGAAAGCCTCTTGATCACCAGCAGGAGCTTGGTTGGACTGATACAAGTGGAATAACAAGGCCACCAAAGATATACAGAGAGCTGAAGCCCAGGATAACGGAGCAGAAGCCCAAGAATAAGGAGCTGGATCCTAAGTGCAGCACAGGAGTCTAATTCTAAGGCGCAGGAGTCCAAGTTTAAGGAGCAGAAGTCCAAGACTAAGGAGCATGAGTCCAAGATATTGTTGGAGGACTCCAAGTATTAGCAAACCCATATTGTTTCCCTGACCCACCAGGCCATATATTAGAAGGTTTCTAAGGGGATCTGTCAGGCACCCACCCACTAGGAAGTAATCTTCCTAGGTGGTGAATGATGGCATAGGGATTTAATCCAGTTACCAAGGATCCTATAGGCAAGGACACCATTCCAAGATGGAATAATTCTCTAAATACACAATATCTGTCTAACAGCAGGTTGAAACGTCCCAAGAAGAAGTACACCCTCAAGTAACACAGGAGGAAGGCAGAAGCCAAAGTATGGAAGATTTGGGGTTTGGGAATCTGGGAGGCAGATTGATAGTTCTTGGTCTCTTCCCTGCAATGAGTATTATGTGATAAAGGTTTAGCAGTGTACCATACTCCTGGTATCACCTGGTACCAAGAGCTGTCTAGAAATTGTGCCTCTGGGGAGGTGCCAGAATCTGTGTGTGAACCCATCAAAATGCTGGCCATTACAGCCGGCAGCAAAATCATCCAGAACACCCATTTATATCCAAGAGACTCCATAAGAAGAGCCTTGGGTAATCTCATGGTTTAGGACTTTAAGGCTTAAGTTAAGTTTAATAAGTAAGCAAATGATTCACTTTGGGTGAATGTAGACTTTATTGATTAAAAAAATAGTAAAATATAGCTCACCAGATTTATATAGCATGGTAGCCCTAAAATAATGTGGAGGCAGTGTAAAAGAGATCATATTGTTTGGGGATGAATCTAAAAATCTGGAGAGTTAAACTGAAGAATCTGGGAAAGCTGGGACTAACAATAATGCTGCTTGCAAATGACTTATTTGAATTGGAACCTCAATGACAATGCCTAGCTTAATTATATATCAGGGTTTAGAAAACAAGTATTGGAAACATCCCCATTTTCCCCAGCTGATTGCTGGAGAAGGGGAGAGAAACAGACAACAGCACCAGAGTTTTCCAGACTAGAGGCAGTATTAAGAGCAACCACAGGTTTAAGAATGTCACCATGTATCATCTGGGGCAGTTTCAAAGTTGATTGTGCGTTATATGATTGGCTGCAGCCATCTGTGGAAGGTAATAATTGGCTGGTAAGAAGATTAATGTTAACCTTATCATTTAGATGAACAAATAAGTTTGGAGAAGTCTCGGGTTTGATTCCCGTTCCTGCATTAAAACAATTAACCAACTCATATGCACTGGCTTTTAAAGGTAAATCAGCACAAATACTACTAACTAATCTAGGTGTCCCAATATTTCTAATTAACCCTGGATTGGGATCCTCCTTTATAGTTGCCTTTTTCAAGTTATTATTGACAGGAATTTCCTGCAGAAGATTCCTGACAGGATCTTCTTTCTGAGAGTGAATAAAAGCCCATTTTGACCCATATACACATTTCTGAGATACATTTTCCCTTACTAGAGAATGACAACCCCTTCCAGCTGGTCCCTGGCTATGACCCAGGACACACTTTGGGGACTGGTGGACAGTAACCCCACAGGGCCTTGGGATTAATGATTGGAGAGAAACAAGAAGTTTTAACATAGTGAGCATGGTAGTGGTGTGGAACAAATTGATACCAAATAGAGTCTTCAGATTTATCAGTGGGAGTTGGTTCCGGAGTTTTGAAGTTCACATTTACCTGGGCATACCCTATTAACAAACAAAAAAACCCACAATAGGAGGAGGTGTTTAATGTTGTTAGGGATGGACTCAATTATTGTCAGGGATCCACTCCTAAGGAAGGAGGGAGCCTAAGTAATGTGAAAGAGCAGTGGGATAAAAACCCACCAAAGATGATCCTACAGTAATTACAACCATCATCGTATTCACCAAATAGCCCCACAATTTATAAAAACCTAAGAAAGGAGAAAAATAAGTCAAACCATATTATACTGCAACATAATTCAAGGCATACTAAAGCGCTCCAGGACAGATCACAGGGGAGGCAAAGGAGGAGGTAGTGTCTTATCACAAGTAGGCGGAATCTGATGCTTGGGGTAAAGGTAGTCCCAAGCTAAAGTCTTGGTGGTATTCTTGACCCGGATATTTGAGTCAAGCTGACAACATTCAGTAAAGGGGAGCCAGAAAGAGAGGCAGAAGAAAAGCAGAAGGAATTTCTGCTTTCACTGCATCTGAATTCAATTTAAATTTAGAAACTACTAATTTAACAAAGGAAATAATATAGAAATCCAAATTTATTTACTCAGGAAATTGAAGTTGTTAGAGCACTGAGAAAAGCCCCAATACTACTTAATAAATACTTGGGGTTTGGATTGGGAATGTGAAATAATGTGAGGTAAAATTTGGGGTGAAAGGTTTGCCCTGTGGCTACTCTCTGGTTGATCACTTTGGTCTGGCTTCTGCCAAGCATACTGCAGAATACAGCTTACAGCAGCCAACCCTACTAGTTAAACAAGGAATAAGAAACTATGCAGGTTGGGCTGGGTTTGATTTCACCAAACTGGTTATGTGATTAGAACTTTTTATGCATCATCATCAAGCTTAGTAATTGATTAATTATCTTGACTCTTTTCCTGTGCTGGTTGATAATCATTGATAGAGGTAGTATCTGTGGATCTTTGATTGACTAATTGTTGGTTACAGAGTCTAGGGACTTTAATCATAGGTTTGATTGGGTTAGAAGCTGTAACAGCACCTGCTTTTGCTTTTGAGTGGCTTGGTAAGTTTGAAACTGATTTAAGTACTGATTGATTATTAGATTTAAAAACTCATTTTCAAAAAGGTTCCGAGTTCAATCCTCAAAGATAATATACTGTATTTAAACTGTTCTGACGTTGCTCTGTCTTTAGGTGTCAAGATTTGCCATCCAAAAGTCCCAAAATCTGTATTTTTTATCAATGCACACCATTAAGAATATGTGAGGCAGCCAAGGCTTAGAAATTGATTTAACTTCTTGAAAATGTTCTAAAAGACAAGATGTTTCTGTGTTAGTGCCAAATTTCATGATCATCTTTAAGCTGTAAGGATTGAAAATCCTTACAATTATCTACTAATCAGTCAGAGTTTAAAAAATAGGCTTTATTTGAGATTGTTTGAGAGGAATGATATTGTTGGAGCAATTTGCTCAGGAGGAAATAGTTAGCTTAAATACTGAGTGAAGATGTGAGAGAGACATAACTGTTACCAATAGTTTTTGCAAGAGTTGGTGAAAAAATATTGCCTTGTAAGACTGCAGCAAGCTGCAGCCTTCAATACAGGAAAAAGTAAGGTTGGTTTTTACATGTGGCCTGCAATTTGGTATCTTACTTTGGTATGGGGTAGTTTTTTGGGTTAGATGTGAACTATTTTCTTGACTTGGTTAGATTTCTTTATCTGATTGATAATTTGGAGCCCCTGCATGTTTATTGGATTGTTTGATGCAATTTTTTTTACTCTTATTGACTGGCTTTGATAATTTAACACTCTCAGAGCCATTTATTGTTAATTTTATGGTATTAACATTGTCAGAATGATTAATTAAACACTGGAAACCTTGTTTCTTATAGAATTTATATTAAGATTGAAGTTTTTGCTTTGGTTTTTTCTTTGATAACCATTAATAAGTTTGTTTAAATGTTTCAAACACATTTCTAAGTTGTTTTTGTTAATTAATTCATTAACAATTGTTGCCTCTGCTTCTTCATTTATAAATGCAGTTTTATTGTTGATTTTCTTGGATCCAATAATTGTAGCTAATTGGTTCGGAAATTTTTCCTTTGTGAAAGTAATGTAATTCCTTACAGTAAGGCTCATATGTAGTATCCAGAACAGGCTTAATGTTCTCTATAAGAATGATGAAAATAACATATCAATGGTATACATAGTTTTATACAAATGACACTTTCTCAGTGGTGATGTCATTTACTGTTTGGGTGGTGCTGACCTTGGTGTGTTTCCTAGACAGCTTTGGTACTTTTAGGCTAATACTAGCTGCTCTTCCAGCCTGGGTGCCCTGGGTTTATTGTGGTGTCTGTGTGGCTTGGGTTTCACCATCTAACTTAGAATAACTCATATTGTCCACCTCCTGGACTACAGTCATTCTGTTATTTGACCACAAGAGCATCCACATCCACGGTATACTCCTTTGCCTCCTTGGTTCTGTTGCTGTGATGCGTTTATTTTGGTATAAAAATAAAATTAAATCAGTTTATCTATAAAATTTATTCATTGTGGTTTTAATTTTTTTAAATTTAGTAGCATAAAAGCTTGCACTCACTACCATTTGGTTCAAATCAGGAGCTTGAATTTCTATATTCATTATTTTTGGTCATAGATGTGTACTTGTAGCTGTTTATATTGATATATTTGATTTTTTAATAATTTTAATCCCAAAACAGACACTTGGAATATTTATTTCCATTTTATGTTCTAGATTGTATCTCTTAATTAGGGTTTACTAGTAACAGTGTTATAGATTCATTGATTTGTTTTGATATTTGATATTCTTGTTGTCTGTTCCAGTTGCTATTAGGGCTTGTTGTTGGATTGAGCTTTTAACTTTTGTAACTGGTGTCAAAACAGCAGACTCAGCCCACCAGCAAGGTTCCAAACAAGCGGGTTTGTGACCCGCAATTCAATTACCTGGCCACCTCAAGCCAGACTAGGAAGTAAACTCAAATTGCCAAATCCAACAACATGAACAGATGATGATCCTTTATGGTGGATACCTTGTTTTGGAGCTTGAATCATTACCAGGATCAAGCCACCCCCTTCACCATCTAGCCGTGTGATCAACACAATCATGTTCCTGTTATCCTTGATTCAAAATGACTATATAATCACTATCTCTCATAAAGATTATTATCTAGTTTCTAAACACTTTTCCCCTTGTAACTCTGCTAAAACAGCACATTTACGACATTGGTAGCAGAAAAAGTTTATCCATCCTACCTTATCTTGAAAAATTCTGCCTGTTGTCCGCACACGCCACAGCCAACAAATACTTGACAGAATCATGTCTGGTCTCCCGCTGGACTGGACCCCATACACCCCTGGTACCAAGATACCCAATGGCTTTGTCCTGTACCAGAACACAGTGAATCCACTACTTGCCTTCAACGCCATGTCTGCACGAGGACTCTTTCAGGCTCCCTCTTCTATTCTGCGGCCAACCAACAAAAACACCATGCCCGCCTACGTAGCCCAAAAACTGCAAAGCACTGCCTTGTAACCTTTTGTTGGGGCCAACAACAACAACACTGCCACATGGCTCCAGTCTGCCCAGAGCAAGCTGGCCCAGATGGAATGCCTGCAGCAATTTTGGATTGCAGAAATCTCCATCTGCCTGACCCACAACACTGGCACCTGGTATGACAAGTGGAATGAAGAACACGCCCACAAGAACTGGGATAACTTCAAGCAAGACTTCTTGGCAAGGTTTGTGCTCAAGGACACAGTGCTCATGATCATATGCCAAGTAAAGAACCTAACCCAGACAGGCACCATGAAGGAACTCATCCGCGCCTACAAGGAACTCTGACTTTGTGCGCCATCTAACATGGTCTTTGACACCCCAGCCACACATCTCATGTACTACAACGCCCTCAAGTTGCATGTAATGAGACACGTGAACCTGGATTAAGCAACCAACCTACAAAGTCTGTACCAGGAAGCGGAGAAAGTGGAACAAACCTCCAACGCCCTTCATAAGGCACAAACTTGAAAACAAGAGAGACCCAAGGATTCCCACACAGGCAGGCGCTCCACTTGACCACCCCTGGAAACAACGGGAATAACACCAACCATAAACCCACAAGCTCAAACAGAAATGGGAATGGAAACAATGGCCAGTCAAATTGTACCCATTTCTGTATCACTGCCACGCAAGGCAACCAAGATGAGGAAAAAGCCCAGGAAAAGCATTAAGCAAGTCAAGCTCTCCCCACAAACTCCCGACTTTCCCAATGATGAGTAATGACCCAAGGACGTGGACCAATGTTCAATGATCCAAGTACCCTTGGAGGACCCAGTACTGTACACCATTGCCAGACATCCCAATAAACTGATGTCCTATCCTTTCTGTTTTTGAAGTTACACAGAATCAGCACTCCTGGATTTGAGTGTGGATTGAACCCTAGTCAACAGCAGATTTTTAGACAAGTTCAAGCTAGCCACTAATCCTTTGCAGATTAAAAACGTGGTCCTGGCTGATAAACACCACATTGCTGTGACAAGGGAAACCACCCCCTTCTCTGTCATGCTTGAGAACCTCCACTCCACCATCCAAGGTCCTGTTATTGACTTCCTAAAGTTTGAAGTTGTATTGGGGTTAGACTGGTTACAAAAGAACAATTCCCACATAGACTGGGCAACCTCAGTGTTGACCATTAAACGTGAAAGTGTCAATCACCAGATCTACCCTGACTTAGTGGACCAACTCCTACACAACCACGTCTTTGTGCGCATCACAGAGACCCTGGACAAAAAGGAGAACCTGAAGGCAATTGACTGGGACTCCTGCCAGTACAAGATCATACACTTTAAGGATCACCAGGATACCTCCATGCCTCAGGATTGCAAAATTGTGGCCCGCCATCCAGAAATCTTCAAGGAAGTGCTACCCGGGCTGCCCCCCAAGAAACACATTCAACACTCCATCCAACTCAAAGGGACTGTCCCCAAAGCACACCCTATCTACAGGCTGACTCCAAACAAAGATAGCATCCTACGCGCTTACCTCAAGGAGACGTTGGAGAAAGGATTTATCTGCCCCTCACAGTCTCCTTTTGGGGCCGCTGTATTCTTTGTGGCCAAGAAGAACAGTACCTTATGTCTGGTCACAGACTACCAAGCCCTAAACAAAGTTACCATCAAGAATTTTTATCCACTACCACTGATTGACAATCTCTTTGACGCCTTGGGAGGAGCCACAGTCTTCTCCAAGATTGATCTGACTGCAGGCTACAACCAGATTTGTATTAAGAAAGAAGACATCCCCAAAACAGCCTTCCACACTAAACACAGCTCATACAAATGTGTAGTGCTCAACTTTGCATGAAAAACGCCCCTTCCACCTTTGTGACCTTCATGAATGAAGTGTTCCCGCCATACATAGGCAAACATGCTCTAGTCTACCTAGACAACATCATCGTCTTCAGCCTCTTGGTGGAACAACACCACAAGGACCTAGAGGCAGTCTTTGCTACCCTGGCACAACACAAACTGTTGGCCAAGCCCTCCAAGTGCCAGTTCTTCTGCAAGCAATTACCCTTCCTGGGAAACATAGTCTCAAAGGACAGCATCAAGCCCGACAGTCAAAAGATACAGGCCATATGAAAGATGCCGCCACCCAAAGTATAGGTCAGAACTCTGTACCTTCTTGGGGATGGTGGCCTATGTATGCCGCTTCATACCTGACTGTGGCATTTTGACTTCCCCCTTATTTGCCATAACAGGCGCCAAATCCAAGTTTATGTGGACCCCTCAATGTGACCTCTGTTTTGGACGCCTCAAGGAGAAACTCACAACAGCTCCTATCCTACAATACCCCAAACATGATGGGAAATACCAAATGAAAATCAACGCCTCAGATGCATCCATTGGGGGAGTACTACAAATCAAAAATAATGATGGTGACTTCCTGCCTGTAGCTTATGAATCACAAAAGTTGACAGATGGCAAGTGCTAATACCCTATCCACAACAAGGAACTGCTGGCCATTGTGCACTGTCTAGTCAAATGGCATTGTTATCTGGAACAGCAGGAGGAGTTCACAGCATTAACCAACAACAAGTTGCTCATATATTTCAAAACCCAAGAAAATCTATCTTGCCACCAAGCCTGCTGGATGGAGCTCTTGGAGAGATTCAATATGCTCATACATTACAAACCTGGTCCTGAGCTTGCCATAGCAGACGCCCTCTCACGCCTATACGTCCGTGCCACAAGAGGGGAAAATGGGCTTGACCCAGACTGGCATCTCTTGGTACTACAAACAAAGGACAAGGGTTTCCCCCCTGGTACAACCAACATAACAAAGGAAACAGTTATCAAAAACAAACACCTATTTGCTGACGTGTAAAGGACCTTGCACAGAAAAATGTCTGACGGTACTACCATTTTCTATATTCCCATGCACCAGCAAGTAGACACCATCCTACGCTATCACAGAGACCTCAGACACACCAAGAGTTGAAACCTATATGAGTTCTTTAAGCACAAGGCCTGGTAGCCAACCTTATATTGTGATGTTCAGGAAGTCCTAGACTAATGTGAGGTATGCAAAAAGTTTGCCAAAAGCAAAACCTCTCCAAAGTCAGTACTACACATCTGCACACAACTACCCTTCAAGGTATGGGCCCTCAACGTCGTTGGCCCCATGCCAGGGAAACACAATGATAAGAAATACATCATCACCGCCATAGACTTTGCTACAAGATGGCCAGTAGCCCAAGCAGTGAGGGCGCACACTGGCAATGACATACAGCAATTTATTGGAAAAGAGATAATCAGCAAGTTCAGAAAGCCAGAACTCCTGATAACCAATGGAGGGAAAGAATTGACCTCTGAAAACACCAACATATACTTTTTAAAAATGGGGTCAAACATACCGTGACAACAGCATACCACCCACAGGCCAATGGACGTGTAGAGAAGCTAAATGGCAGCCTCGTGCAAGCCTTAGCCAAGATCACTGCTGGGAAACCTGAAGACTGGTATAAGCAGCTATCAACTCCACTACTTGTGTGCCGAACCCAAGTGAACAGATCCACTGGAAAAAGCCCTTTTGAGTTGGTATACGGCACACAGCCAAATATCATCCAAGAATTAACAGGACCTAAACTGAAATCCCAAGTAAAGTCCCCCTGCACTCAGACCCTCAAGTTATAGATGTATTAAACCCAACTGACAAAGTTGGATTCCAAAAACCCACTATTGGATAACAGATTTTCTCTTTTCTGTCCTTTATCCAATCATCTCTCTCCTTCCATATTCATTATGGACTTTTTATATTTCCCCTAAATACCTATCATGATAGCTTCCTGGAAGTTATCTTGGTTTCCTAAATTTATAATAAAATAAGAGTAAAAACAACAAAAACAACCAATCAGCATAAAAAAATCAACATTTCAAAATTGATTTTAAATTTTGAAAAAAATAAAATTTATGCAGAACCATTTTCTCTTGTTGTTTGAGGAAATGCTTCAGCTAAGCTTTTCTCAATGTTTTTTACTCACTTTTGCAATCCTTCTGACCATTCTTAATAGTTATCAGAATCCGTGGTTGTCGCCTGCCCAAAACTGGTTCTTGTCAATAATGGTCTCTGTGGTTTGGGGCCTGGCCTGGTCTACCTTGCCCAATGCCTTTGTGGCAAGGTGGAGCACCAACCCCATTTGTCACAATAGAGGCCAACAGCAAGCAAACAGAAAAGGAAAATGAACGTCTGTCAGGAATGACAATTTGGATGCTCCTAAATCTCAAAATACGGAATCAGAGTTGAACTCTGGACAAAACCCTTTGTGGACCGCCAGACTCATAGGCTGGGAACGCAATAACCCACTACTAATTGATGAAGTTGCTGCCAGCCCGCCAGGACCCAAACCCTTAGCTTCCCCGCAGGATTCTGCAAGCAAACTGCCAGTGCAAGATGCCGGGAATTTCCCCGAGGTGCCAACGCCTGACACCAGCGGTTTGCCTGGTGAAATAGACAAATTTCTCCCGGAAAGTTATTCCAAACTCCCCCAAAGTCCCAGGGAAGGCACTGAACCCAAAGAGGCACCTAAAACCTGAATAAATAAACAGAAGGATTTGAAGTCTTCTCACCCTAAAGCGGCCAGTGGTAAACTGCCAGTGCCAAGCGTCACACTGCCATCTGAGACACCCGATGCCAACCTGCCCAAGCCCAGAAAACCCAACCAGGTAGTGAAGCCTGGCAGCGTGGTATAAATACCTGCCAGGCTGAGATCAACCCCCATTGTCATTTTTAAATAAAGGTTATGAGATATTGGTTTCCCCAACTATTGCCGTATTTTATTCTTGCCATCCTCCAGTTAACCCCAAGATTGTCTGCCCCCCTGCCAGCCCACCAGCTATGTACCGCCTGCCAGGTGCCCTCTTTGGTCCTGTCCATTTCACAGAGTACCCCTTAAAGCCTGAGTACAAGGACTACACTGCCAACAACATACTTGCCCGGGAGCCCTTGGCCAGAACTACCGAGTTAACCAGATACAACCAAGAAGGCCCTTGGTACGTTACCAAACCCCACCTGTTCAGGGATAAATACAACTTCCTTCTTGCCTACCAAATGGACATGGAACCACCCTTCACCCCCAAACCAATGCCTGCCTCCGCTGCTGAGCTCCCACTGGACCATACCAACAAGCTTTTTGGAATTGTATATATTACTCTCACGGGAGTAATAGATACTATCATCCCAGCCGCCGGTCCGTGGTCGTGGGTGGGCAAGTCAATGTCCAACCTCATTAAGTTAGCACCAATCCTTTGGTGGGCTCTGCCCACCCAGTCCACAACCCGCCAGTTCCCAAACACTAGTGAGCCGGCCGATCAGGGTTGGTTCCCTGACAGTCTGCAAAAAACCTTTGTCCCCATCCAAGATAGACATGAAGTTGGGGACAAAGTTTGGGTCATGAACGTTGATAAAAGCAATCTACAACCCAAGAAAGTAGTATCAGCAATCATTCTAAAGGTAAACGACAATAACACTTACCTCATGCAAGGACTCAGAAAGCGCAAACAAGACAAGACCCTACACCATGATTGCCTGAGACCCTGCAAAGCAAGACAAAAGCAACGCAAAAGCGCCCTACCCGCCACAGAACAACAATTAGTCCAGTACGGCGCCCGGGCTCCTGACAACCTCCCTGACGATCTACCCCCAGAGGAGGCCAACCTTCAGTCGGGGGGTGTTGAAACAGCAGACTTGACCCGCCAGCAAGGTTCCAAACAAGCGGGTTCGTGACCCGCAATCCAATTAACCGGCCACTTGAAGCCAGACTAGGGAGTCAACTCAAATTGCCAAATCCTACAATATGAACAGATGATGATCCTTTATGGTGGATACCTTGTTTTGGCGTTTGACCCATTACCAGGATCAGGCCACCCCCTTCACCATCCAGCCGTGTGATCAACACAATCATGCTCCTGTTATCCTTGATTCACAATGACTATATAATCACTATCTCTCAATAAAGATCATTATCTAGTTTCTAAATATTTTTCCCTTTGTAACTCTGCTAAAACAGCACAGTTACGACACTGGGTTCAATATGTTCTTAAAATTCATAGCAAACATAGTAGCTTTGTTGTGACTGAAACTAATTCACTCTAGTGCTTGGTACATTCATTGTTGAATTATCGTACATTTGTTCCCAGTATACATTGGTCGTTTTGACTGGACATTTTTGCCAAATAACACACATTTTCCGTGGAATTAGCTTCTATTTGTATCTAAAAAGTTGGAATTCGTTGACTGAACCTATGCGTTCTAAGCTGAATAATATTCGTTTATCTCAACAGGTTTGAAAACTACTTTATATATGAAAGTATCCATATAATACCTAAACTAAAGCACGCTTGTTCGAACCGACACAATGGAAATCATCAGCGCTATGAAAATGTTGGAAGGATTGCCACCTTAAAACTTCGCAATCCTGTCTGGTAAAGCCATCTCCAAGCACAGCAATAGTGAGGGCTGGAATTCTCTGTGCTACCAACAAAATCTTGTTTCAAGTTGTCTTGGCATATCACCAACTGCCCTTGTAGTTATTTTAGATTTCTGTTGTAACTACTACGAGAATGTCTAACCTGATCGGGTCGAAAGTGATGAAGGGGTATAGCATCCTCAAGATTAATGATACCTCGTTCCGTGTTTTCTCTGATTCACTTCCACGTAATTTATATTCCTAAACTCGTTTGATCGGAGTTTCTAAACTAGGAAATTTGATATAAATGACTTAAGAGATTAGCGCTCACGTCTTATCTATGTGTTTTATACTTCTTGGAACTCCTTTGAGTGAGGCCCAATTGGAATCCAAAACAAATTTTCAACTTTGCTAGTTTAATAGGTTTTTTATGCTGACTCAGAATATATAGAGGGAAGGCAATCTAATACCCCAGAGTCCTCTATTCAGGAGCAGGTCGTTGAAAATTTAACCATCCCTGCATCTGCTATGGGCAGTGTCATAGGTAATGGTTTCCGTAACTGAATCGTCACCTATTGCCCTGACTCGATCAGGATAGATAGTGTAATTTTTGACTTGCTTCCAAATATAATTTACCATTTTAATAAGCCAAAAGTACATACATGATAGGTTAAATTTTAGGCACTCTTGTCGTCATGAGAATAGCTTTCTATTCAACTTTTAAGCTATTTGAAACTTGCGTTTAAAGCGATTTCGCTATCTTTGTAAAGTGGTTCAATATTGACTAGGCTAACCTATCATTTAAACTTCTTGAGTTTTGTACGGGTGTGGGTCATTGTAATGAGCTATTTTATAATTAGTTTGTGCTTTTATCAGAAATTTATTGAGATAAAAAGTATCTTCTCAACTGTAGTAGCCACTACCTATTTTATTTTCTTTAGTAAATAGAGATACTGTGATGCATATTTTACATTTCTTTTATGAGGAAAGGTTAACAAATCAATATATAATATATTTTCACTTAGTCATTCATGGGTCACCTAGAATATATAACTTGTATTTTCTAATAACCTTACAAATTTATCTACACTTTAACAACAAACTTGTTTTACATTATTTACCATCTATTAGCCCATGCATTTCAAAAACAGATTATACTTTGAAGTAAGCTTTTTTATAGGTCTCTTAACACATGTATGTTTTTTATTTCAGATGTTAGGCAGACTCTTTTTAGCCGTATGTTTACTGTATAGCAAGACTATTAGTCTCAAATTTTTAAGCGCCTAGAACGTCTGAGTAGCTCTAGATTTTACTAGCTTTTTGAGATCATATCTCTTGCTGATTAAGCCAGAACTTCAATTGATATGAGGCATCTCATTTGACAAACATTGTTCAAATGTATTTTACTTGGCTGAATCTGATTGTTAAACTTTTACATGCAAACAAATAAAAGATTTTCTACATTTTTGTTGCAAAGTTAAAAGCCATTAGGCTTAGGCAAAGTCTGCTATAATTCATATCCCACCTTACTATCTAGAACTTTGTTACTCTTCTAATATATGTTTCAAAGAAACTTGCCTATTCTATTAGCCTTTGTTTTCGTTCTCTTTATTAAAAGCTGTTTTCAGCAAATATCTAGACAGCATTTATCTTAACTGTTACAGCTTGAAGAATTCACAATGTTTGAAATCCTGCTGATCTATAGTCTACCCTTAGTAATGTCTGGCTTATAAAAATTTATAGGTCACAAAGGAAATAATATTAAATCTATTCGCACAAAGTCTCGAGCAAATATAACTTTGGAAACAAGGCCTATTCCCTCAGATAGCCCTGCCGGCGAAGAGATATCGGAAAATATTGCAGGTACAACCAAAAACTTGGCATCAATCCAACTGTGTAGTTATTTTAGGAACTCCCCAACAAGTGAGCCATGCTTTATCCTTGCTGGGTGAATTCATCAACAAGGTAAGTTGAAGCTATTTGGGAGCAGTGCTATACTCAGCTTAAACTCGAAGCTCATAAAGTTTTGCTAACACATTAATAGAACGATAGTCATACCCCGACACATTTCCTATCAATCCCACTTGTGGCAAAAAGCTTCATTAGTAAAGTTCAGCAAATCCAAGCCCAACTAGGCCTGGCCCAAGAGCTTCAGTTAAAAAAGGCTTGCTTCTCCTCTCCCTCTTCAATTCATTTAACCCTTGGTATTCTGAGTTTAAAAAGTGAAGCTTCAATCAACAACGCAAACAGGCTTTTGAGTTCCCTGCAGCCATCGCTTTACAAAATCACCCAAGGAGAGCAGATCTCTCTCAACATGCAGGGGCTAGGGTACTTTCCAAAAGAAACCCCAGGTAATTTGTTTGATAACCAAGAACTAACTCTGCATATATTTAGAGAAAGCACGTGTTTTGTTTGCAAAAGTTCAAACTCTTAAGAATGGCACCAAGCCTGATGTACTCAAGCAATTAACAGGTAACAATTTTATAAGCTTTTGATTTTCTTGATGTCAACAACTTTTGCCCGAGTCAAGATGTAAGATAAATTTAGTAGTTTTAACAAAGTAAGGTTAGATATCAATTATACTATTAGCAATAATATAGTTATATCTTTAAACAAAAGCTAGCATAATCAGCTTTTTATATACTTGCAACAATTTTCAGCTTAAAAGTAGTTAAAAGTTTTAGGCATTACTTGATTTGGTATATATCATTTAGTTAAAACGGTTTTGACTTTAATCTACTTTATTATTTTCAGAAAGAAGTTGTTTATAGCATCTCTTGCTATACATCAATATGTGAAGCAATTAGTAAATATCTTTATATTATGTGAATTGTATTAAATTTTATTAAATATTTAATCAACCAATCAAGCAGCGTTTTTAAAAAAGAAATTTTTAAGCTAATATTTTAAATCAAGATTGCGTAAGAAATAAGTTCAACCAGGCTGGATTGCTCATGGAGGCTGAAAGAGAACCCGAGGTAAATATTTTATGGCAGATTCTTTGCGCTATCCACTCCTTTGAGTTAAGCTGTTTCGATTTTATAATATTTCATAGACATCCACTTTAAATTAGATATCTTTACCCTTTGTATGGTATTGATTGTCTAAGTAAACAGGATAGCCTTAACATAGCTAATCGCAACACCTTTTTTGTTTGCAAATTAATAAGCCTTAAATAATTCAAAGCTATAAATAAAATTCTGGCTCTGAAGAAATCTTATTACAAAAAGCCTTCCTGCCTAGTGCTCTTTAAACTGCGATTTGATCTAAATAACTTATGTTTTGCACACTTTTGTTATTAATTTAATCATCCCAGCTCCATGCCACCCTTTACAAGGTTCGACCCCAGGATAAGAACAAGATAGCTATCAAGCCTATTCTCGAGAAGCTTGGAGAGTTTTCATTTGGTACTTGTCCTATAACTGAGGTACAGTTATGTAAAATGGGACAGTTTGAAACTGAGGGAAGCTATGTTTCTGTTGGCTCAGTTTCTCTTAAGTGAAATAGGATCTCTATAACAATATCACATAACATAATTATCGCTTCAAACAAGCATTTCTTATGAAACCATCTTTTGTTCTATAAAATTATCAAATGCATTAATTGTTAACCAGGCTTTATGGAAATATCGCAGCTTCTTTTTTAAATTCAAAGTTAGAAGCGCAAACAACTAGCTCTGCTAACACTCCTCAATATCAAAATACAACAATCCTGAGATGGTTTTACTAAAGCTGATGCAGTAAATTCCAAAATTGGGGTTGACAAGACAATCTATATTACATTAGGTTTACAACCTGCTGAGATAAACAGGAAATATTCCAGATCAAAACGAAATCAGTTCAGCCCACAACAAAATTCGACTTCTTTGATAGAAACTGGAGCTCATTCCACGGAAAATGGATTCCAATTGGTAAAAATGTCTAGACACACAGCAAAATATGCAAACTGGAAATGAACCTATTCTGATTTAACAACAGTCTCAATCACAAAAAATGATTTAAATAACACTCCAAGGCTATTATGCTTACTAAGGTTGTGAGAACGGAATGAACTCGGTCACTGAAGTGAAAAGCTTGATCCCATCGCAAACCCCTATAGCAACTGAAACCGACAATGAAACATCAAAACGGATCTATGGATATATCATAAAGTTGCCTGCTTATCCTAATCAAGGTATGCAATCTAGAGATGAAAATAGAGATATAATATTGAGTGTCTTTTTCTGGGTGGAAATTATCAAATAAATCAAATATATCAATGCATATGCTAAAGTACAAATTTACGGCCAAAGATAATAAATATATAAATGCTAAGACCTAATCTGAAATGAATGGTAGAGACAACAAGCTTTCATGCTACTATATATGGAAAGATAAAAACTACATTTTATAAAAGTATTTAGTTAATTGTTTAATTTTGCTTCATTTTGAATTTTATTTTCTAACAAAACAGATACATTGAAATAATAGAGTAACAGAGCTGAAGGAGCACACCATAGATGCAGACAACCTCATGGGCAAAGAACAGAATAGCTGTTGTCCAGTAGGCAGAAGGTGGGAGTAGCTCTGAGTAAGGGAGTAAAACCAGCACCACTCAGACGCAGCAACAAGCCCAGGGCACTCAGACTGGCAGAACAGTAGTATTAGCCCCAGGGTTTCAAAGGGCAACAGTGGCAAAATTAACTGTAGGGATGCAAAAGTGAGAATCTAAAAGTGGCCAAGCCAACACTTTTTAAAATTTCAAATGGCATTTTATAATAAAGTAACTAATTTTTCTTGGCTTTTTTAGTTGAGAGAATGAATTAAAAGTATTTTATATGGTCATAATAATTTTTAATTCCAGATGAGTTGCTTTAAATTAATTTTGAAATTTTAAAATAGTCAACTTGGCCACTTTTAGATTCTCACTTTCAAATTCTCACTTTTGCATCCCTACAGCCAATTTTGCCACTGTTGCCTTTCAAAACTGTCTAGAAAAGCTACCAAGGTCACAACCACCAGAGCCATGAGCAATACAGTCATCAAGAGAGTGTCCTTGGTGTACAACCCTGGGTGCCTTCAAGCTGCTATTCCTACCAGACTTATAAAGAGTGTAAAGCCTATTATGGATACCTGTCACAAGTGACAAATTCCTGCTATTAATTAGCAAGAAACCCCCCCCAATTTTGAGGTTCAAACCCTGGGACTTTGCGGGCTGCCAGCCTGCGTTTTTTTGGGCTTGAATCAGAAGTAGATTTGACTTTGGAGGAACCTCCAAAACCAACCATTGTAGCATCTTCTACAATTGAACCCTGCCCTCTGAGGGACCCTCTTATCCCAGCCAATAAGAGTATCAACCCAAGTAATATCCCTGTAATAACTTGGGCCACCACCAATGAAGTGCTGTAGGAAATTCCCCAAGAACAAGGGCCACCAAATGATGACAAATCCCATGTCTCAAAGAAAGAAACTGAGATTTCCTGTTCCAGCCCAGCCAATGATAAATTGTCTATGTTGGAGGCCACCAAGGATTTCCAAACCCTGGTAAATGATACCACCTGGCCCACAAGAATTTGCAAAAAATTTCACAGTGTTGATGAGCATGCTTATACCTAAGAGATGACAGGAAAATGCTCACCATCATCCTTATAATAAAGTGTTATGAACCTTTGTTTCACACAGGTTTTACCCTACATTCTTTTAGCACTTTACCATTTTCAATTCAATCTCCCCAGGTCTGTCCCTGCTTCCCACCAAGCCCAAGAAACCACAGACCAACCACCCAAATTATTATGTCCTCCAGAAGCTTCCCACAGCCTGGTTTATTTTACAGAGTATCCTTCAAACCCAGTGTTGGGAATTTTGACCAAGCATTGATGCCAATTATGACGGAGCCCACATATTGGGATTGCTACAACCAAATCCATAAATTAGTAGTATAAAATACAGTGATGCCAATTATGACAGAGCTTGCAGATATTAATTGCAGCTACCAAATAACATAAATTGATAGTATAAATCATATGCATATTGGATCAGCAGTAGCCTGCTGACCTGAACCTCAAATTAGCCAATGATAAGCGCTGCTGTGGCACTTAAGTGATACATGGTTTGCCACAGCGCCACTTGGGAAAAGACACAGGCGCTGCAGCGCTGCCTAGCAACTGGATTAGGCGCCAAACTACTTTTACGTCAAGCACCAACTGAAAATTATTGCAAGCACCACCTGGCAAATATTACAGGCGCCAAGGCGCCACTTTACTTTTACATCGTGCGCCAAGGCACTGGTTTTGATTCCCCATAATCTTGAATTCTCTTATTTATCACATTAATAAGCATTAAGCTTGCAGTATGTCAGGAAAGTAGGAAGTGATCCTGAAGTAACTAAATTATTCCACGCCAGCAAGGGTTGCCTGTGCAGGGTGAAGATGAAGATATTTTATTGATTGATGTGTGATAAGCACCAAACCTAGATTAATAATTACCCAAATTAGGGGCGTGTTAGAATGTCCTAGAAGACATTTCTAGCAGCCCAGGGATTAAACTTTGCAGAAGGTATAAGAAGAATGAGTCACTCACAATAAAAATAAGCTTTAATCTTGAACTGTCTTTAATATATCTTGAATCTGGTTGACCTTTATACTAATCCTTAAGTGCTTCTGCGCAATCAGAAGCCATTGCTGGACAATAATTCTGGTTCCATTCAATCCTGGCTCTTCTGATACAATACTACTCATATCCTCACATATGACTGTATTCAAGTGAATGTCCTGTGCCCTATAATTCCAAATAATTGTGGTGCTGTAATGCAAAAATTGCGACACCCAGATTATTTGGAGTTTACCTTAGAGGAGATCCTACTTTACAATCCAGAAGCACATATCAGAGAAAAATAGATTATTTGTTGTGAAGGAACTTGTATCACTGTGCAACCCTTGCTATTTTATAACAAATATAACTACCTGTCTGTGTATTTGGTACCAATTATCCCTCCTTTGACCCCATAGCCCAACCTCCTACAAGAATCTGTTGCTACTAGTGAGTCCACCTCCACACAGATATTTGAGGCCATGTACATCACCCTCACTGGCTTAATTGATTCTATGGTACCCACTGGCAGACCCTGGGAGATATTTGGAAAATCACTATCCTACATTGTAAAGCTAACCCCCATCCAGTGGTGGGCCCTTCCTTCTGGGCCTGCAGGCTGTCTTCCTGCAAGCTCTCATGGACCTACCACAGTATGGATACCTGACAATACCCCCTACAAGCTTTATGTGAGTGATGGTGAAGAGCAAGGCTGCATCAAGGAGCTGTAGTATTATTGAACTATAAAGGAGCAGCAGGTGCTTAAAAAGATCACTGCAGGTTATAGCCAAGTGAATATACTGTGTCTTGAAAGAAACCAATGAGTTGTTGCCAACTAACAAAAACTAATCACAAGGGGATATCAGACTTCACATATGAAAATCTCATCAAGCTTATCACAGACGCTTGTGACTGCAGGAAGGTTGCAACAACTTTCAATGTATTGAAGCAAGCAGCACATAGGCTGTACAGTACGTACCTGTAAACAGGAAGAATTTTCTTTATGGAGAAACCCTTAATACAAGCCAACCATCCTGAAAAAGGAGCACATCTGGGCAAACAAGCAATGAAATACCTGGAATCACCTTCTTGAACTGGCAAATATACAGGCAATGATTAAATTTGTTTTTTAAATTGCCTCAATTCTATTTTACTATCATGTGATTAGAGGATTGAGGTTTACAGGAAAAAACTTGGGGTATCTCCATACAGCTGGAATAGCCCAATGGACATCAAGACCTGCCATAAATATGCTGAGACATACACCATTCTAAAGGACAAAAGCACAATAAAATTTTACTATATTAATAAATTGTCCTCTGTGTCTCTCATGTATAACACCTATAGCTATGTGCCCAAAGGTGCCAAGAATGGCAAATCCCAATGTGCGTCTGTTTGTGATGTGCCCTACTCAATGGTAGCCCTTCTTGGTCCCCTTGAGATTGAACTGTATTAAATGATCAAGGGTTCTCACAATAGTGAGGCCAGTGCAATACACCATCTAGAAAACACCATCTAGAAAGATGCCACCTGGAAAATTCTTTTGCAATAGAGTCCAGATTTACATCAGCAAAATTTAAAAAAATTTAATAAAATTTAATAAAAATTATCAATTAGTTAATTTTTACATATTGGTTTCTAATATGGCATCTAGAAAAACAGCATATAGAAAAAACTATCACAAATTAATATAAAAATAGTGTTATCCAGATAAGATTTTTTGAGTATAAAAACACTTAATAAATACCCTAAAATATGCCATCTAGAAATAAACCATCTGGATAGACAGCATATGGAATCAAATAATAGTTATACTTTTATGTGATAAATCCAAGACTTTCCTTTATTAACTGGGAATAAAGTATTATATTGATTTATGACCACATATAATAAATCAACTCAAATTAACGCCACTTTGATAGTACTATCTCCCTGTAACACAGCCATTAAAAAACCACTTTTAATATACCAGGTTTATTCCTTATCATAGAAGGATCTGTAATATTTTGGCTTCAACTTTAAAATGTTTCATTAATAATCTTATATATGCAAGAAAGGTGACTCCATTAACTGGAACTTCTATAATCAGGTTAAGTATAGCGTAACTAAGACTGTCTCATCACTTGAAGGTTAGTACAACCTATTTTCTCTCCTGATTAAGGCAAAAAAGCCTAGATTCATTGTGATTATAAACAAGTTGAAGATATGGGATGTCCATAGGGACCAGCTTTACCCTCAGGCCATCAAAAGCAAAGCTGTTGTATCCAAGCATGTAGACCAGTAAATCAAGTTTGCAAGTGTTACTAAGGAGGATTGACCTATTACACCAGAAAAAAGCTGCCTTACCTATCTCAAAGGAACTTCCAAGGCTCTTGGAGCTGAAGCCTGATCAATTTACTCTTTCATTAAATAATTTACCTCCAAATATTTAATTTTTATTTTATTTTTAGTATATAGATGATAAGAGATATGATAGGTAAGTTAATTATAATATAGATAAGAAGAAGGAAAGAAGAGCAATTTTACAGTGTTTTGGCACCTATACTGATTTATCAAGAGTTGTTTAATTATGAATAGGCTAAAGAGACCAGAAACAGGACAGAGAAACTGAAAAAAATGTGGGAACTTTGCCAAAATGTTTGGGAAAGGAAAAAAGGCAAGCGGCAGGAAAGTTCAAAGTTGAAAGGCTTGAGAAAATGCAGGGAAACTTGGAAGAAATTGAAAAATTGAGGGTTCTAACAATTCCTTAAGTATGACATAGGCAAAAGCGCTCAAGTTTTTCCAGGGAAAATGTGACAGAAATCACAGAAAAATTGTTCAAAAACAGAGAAGTTGTTTATCCGGAAAGACAGCTTTGGGTTTAACTAGTAAGCTCAGTCACTTGGGTGAACTTTTTGGCAAAACTGTTGAATTAGGGTGGTCTGATTGTTGAAAGTCAAAGTTTATTTAATCAGTATTTTGAGGGCTTTAACTGAAGAGGTAAAAGCTTAAAAATATAGTACAGAAGCAGAAAATTCAGGTCTTTCATTGGCTGAAGTAAGTTAAAAAGTTTAAGATATTATAGAGGGGGAAAATAGATAGTTTAAGCTTTGAGAAAACCAGAGTTCTGAGAGAAAATCAGACTGAAACAAGGAGCTATAAAAGGGAAGCTATCTGAGGATTTTAAAGGACTCACACAGTGGATTTCAAATGCCACAAGGACTGATATGGGTGGATTACAAGGGCCACAAGGACTACGCAAGGAGCTGAAGACCAAGATAAAGGTCGAAGCCCAAGATAGAAGCAGCCAGTGCCAAGAATAGGTTGCCAGAGTTCTGTAACAAACCACAGCAGCTTAAGACCAAGTACAGAAGTCCAAGATATTTTTTGGAGAACTCCAAGTATTGGCAAACCCATCTTGTTTCCCTTACCCAGGCGTTATATCGAAGTTTCTCAAGGGGATCTTTTCTTCTGACCATGAATAAGAGCCTAGCCTCAGCTCCTGCCCAAATTTTTCCAGTGATTAGAATACAAACCCAATGAGTGAGCTACCCCATATATTTTACCTTAGTCAAGGGAAGAAGATACCTATTGTCAAAGTTGTAGAAGGTTTTCCACCGTAAGACCTCTCAGGAGGGTAAGATAGGTTGACTAGACACCTTGAGATGACAGATAGGGGACAGGAGTTCATTGGTAATGAGTTTACTGGGTTGCTGAAAGACTGGTGAGCTCCACAGAAGGTTTTGCACCTAGATGAAGTGAAGGCGCATTGGTAGATGCCCACCTAGTAATAGGGAAAGTATTGGAAGAAGGTTTGCATTAATGCAGGCCAAGTATAAACTTC
>QTSX02000926.1:0-104327 GCA_014839935.2 Entomophthora muscae | reverse complement strand
ATAGAAACAAATTTAATATGTAAATATCACAGTTTTGGAGTGTATTGACTTTGGAGCTTTGAGCACTATAGTTAGAACTAGCTGACCCCACATTTTTATTGCAGATTTAAATTATTTGGATGACTTTAAGTCTAGACATGGTTTTATTGTTTTTTAAATGTTTTTGAGCTTTTATTAATATTTCAAGTTATCTGGCGTGGTTTAGCCAGAAATTTGAGATAGGGTTCTAGATGGTGTCTTTCTAGATATTGTATCCCACTGTAAGACATTCATTGCATTTCTCTGATTGGTTTAGGAGCATCTTAGGCTAACTAGCTTGGGGTCATCAACATTATTGTTTTGGATAATGTTGGGCTTCACAAGGCGGCTAATATTCTCAATGAATTTCCAACAATTAACACCAGCATCACAGTTGGCCTCCAATAATTGGCCATATCAAATTTGCGCATTCTATTCCTCCCTGCCTATTCCCCATTCCTAAACTCAATTGAAGAAGTCTTTGGATGGCTCAAGCAAGTTGTCAAGCAGGAGATACCAGCTGGAACTGAGGACCTCTTTGATTTGCTACAGGCTGGGATCCACACCCTTCCAGCTGAGACTGTGGCCAAATTCTATGGCACACTGATTCATTTCTCCCTGTGTGCCTTTCCAAAAAGCCAATCAACTAAAGGCTTATCAATTATGACTATTTTTTATATTCTTTAATTTACTCTTTTAGATTTACAGATTATCATTTTATATTTAGATGTTTCTAAGCCTTCAATCCCATACAGCAGCATCATTGATGAAGGTTCCTAATTTATTTATTTATTTTAAATTAAATTCTTTTATTATGGCACATGTTGCCTATCCCTAACACTTGATACTGGAGTATCAAATTTATATTTATATCACTCACGTCAAATAAAGATATAAGCTAAATCAAAAAGTAAAAGTATCAGTTTCACAAAGTATATGATGTTTTTATATATAAATGTTACTATGAAATTTATATACTGTTTTAAGTATTTTGTCTTTGTAATAATTTTCTGTGATATGAAAGCTTTTTGAAATTAATTATATTAATAAAGTAATAATTAAATTTGTAATAAAATTTATTGTGTAATAGAATTTATTGGGATTGCCTGTAGTTTGTTTGACAGTATGAAGACACCTGGCAATGAAGGTGGCACACAACTTCTACTGCCACACTGTATACAGTGATACATCTTTGATTAAAATATTCTCAGTGGCTTTTAAAAGGAAGTATGGTCAGGTGGGAGTATAGCAGCAGCTTTTCTGGTGGGGCTGCAAACCCTTAGATTCCCACCAGGACCAAGGCATCCTGAATGACATGGCTGACAAAGTTGTACCCATGTAGGACCTTCTTCCCATCAAGAGAGAGCCTGGCCTTGTTGACCCCAAGGAGGACCCTGTCTGTCATGGTAAGTTCCATAATGCCAGCAATTTTTTGGCCAAAGTAGAAAAGCAGGGAAAGCCCAAAAATCTTTAACAAAACTGACTGATTTAACAGATTTGAATCAAACAGTTGATCAGAAATGGGTTACAGCTGCTCCAGGTTGCCAGTCAAATCTGACCCCCGTAAGTTGACGTTGTTAAATTGACGTAATTTAAGGGTCACCATATATGAACTTGTTAATCAGCATGGTCTTCAGAAATTGGTCACTCAAGGGTTCTTTGAAACCTGGACTAGATACTCACTTGACAATGTGGAAGGAATAGGAGCCCAGGATCCAGGCAGTATTGCTTAGTCAATTTTGATATATATTGAATAATTTTCCCTGTTTCAACTCTTAAGAGTTGAGTCCTCCCAAAATTTACTCAAATAAAAATCACATATTCCCTGGTCTAACTTTACTTTGAAATTCATCCTGTAGTTGGATTTTTACGCTACATTCCCTACAATTTAATCCTTATCTGGATTATTACAGGAAGATGGGGCCTGCTGTTGGTACTTTATTGTTGTTGCTGCCAAATGTTAATTCAATGCCTGTCAATCTTGGAGCTGTTCCTCCTACTGCTGAACCTGAAACTCTTGTGCTATCCCAATGTCCTTAATTTTATGCTTAAGATACTCTGATTCTCTTGCAGGCCATTTATCTAGGGCTTTTTTGGTTAGGGTTAATTATTTTACTTAACCCTAGTATCTCTTTTGGAAATTTCACAAAACGGTATTTGAAGCTGCGTTGGTGGTTACTCATTAACTCTATGTGGATTTGGTGGGTGATTCCTCACCACATGGAGACAGATTCTTAAAATCCCATGATTTCTGTCACACTGTTCAGGTCTTTGACTGTGGCCCCATCCCAAAGTATAACAAGAACCCAAGGTATATCATGTGGTGAAGTCTTTGCTCACCAAAGGCTTCAGTAAAATCACACAATTTTTAAATAAAGCACTGATATTCTTCTTGTGCTTTGTCTTCAATAAAGTGAGATCCATTACCAAAGGGAGCCCTATCTTGTTGGCACTCTAGGCTAGCCCAAAGTCCACCAGGAGAGTCTTACTTTTTTGATGGCTTTTTCATTGCAACAGCCAATTTTGGCACCACACACCCAAAGTTCTCCAGGAGGTAAGAGATGGTATGTGCCATTGGGAAGCAGAAGCAAGCAGCCGCATGGGCCTGACCCATCTCTGGTATGTTCTTGAATGAGAGCGTCTCCAGGATGTCTCAAAAAAGCTCAATGAATTTTACACAGTAAACTCCACTGAGGGATACCAGGTCAAGACAGAGCAATTGGGCATCCTTGTAGACAGTAACTGCCCAATCATATGCCCTTTTGCCATGTGCAAGCCTCAGGAGCACGTCCCACAACATCAGGAATGAACTATTTATTTGGCTCTCAAGCTTCGCACAACCTGAGGAGACATTGCCAAGTGCCTTGCCATATGAGTGGTGTAGTTGGCGCAAAACGTGGTGGGGACAAAAGGGACCAGGACCTGGCATATTATGCCATCAATTATTTCTAAAAAATGTAAGAATTTAAATATTTTTATTAATTTTTTATGTTACCTTCTTCTGTTTCCTCCTTTCCAGCAGCTTTTGCAGGCTTAGCCATTCTTGGCACAAGAAGTTGGGCCAGCAACTTGATGTCTTTTTTTATTGCTTGCTTGGCTGGCTTGAGATGTGCATACATCTCAGGGTCACCAACCCAGACAGACAGCACAGAAAGATTGTACATCTTAAATTGCAGGCCCTTGACCAAGATTTTTTGAATGTTGAGAAGACAATTGATTGTCTTCTTGGGTGTGTCAGGCATCTTGTCCATCAAGGCCTTTTTGGAGGCCTTGTCAATTTTTCCCCTTCAAGGACAGCAGACTTCACTTTGGCTTTGACCTTGCGGTCAATTTCCTTAATCTTGGTGATTGCCAAGTTGAGATCCTTCAAAAGCTTTTCCAATTCTCTCATATAATTTTTTACTAACATTTACATATATTTTTTCAGATTTCACCCCAATAAAATCTGTTTATTATGATATTATTGCCTTTTTTATCCCTGTTTGTTTTCTCATTTACTACAATACCCCATCTTTTTTAACCATTGTGTATATGTTTTACGTTTATCTCAATGTGTTTTTTTGCTTTATGTTGACATTGCTTCCATAATTGCCATATTATTTTAGCTTTTCAAACAGCCCCTTGTGAAAATATTAACAACAATTCAGTGATCAGCTAAATTTAAATTAGAAAATTATATGCTTATTGTGTTTAGATTTTTTTTGCTGATCCAAATTCAAAACCTTAATGGTAAACTCTAAGCCAATCAGGAACTGCTCGAGAAAGTGATTGGTGTGACATAAAGGGTCATTCAATAATTCTTTGATGCATGTGCACTAATTAATCTGATTGGCTGGTTGTTTTGCCTTTGTGTGCCATTGCCTCTGTGGCAAGTTGTTAGTGGACTATTGCAAACCCAGCAGATGATTGGGCACTAGTCCACCAATAACTTGCCACAGTGGCAATTTCACACAATAGAAAAACAACCAGCCAATCAGATTAATTAGTGCACATGCATCAAATAATTATTGAATGACCCTTTATGTCACACCAATCACTTTCTCAAGCAGCTCCTGATTGGCTTAGAGTTTACCATTAAGGTTTTGAATTTGAATCAGCAAAAAAAATCTAAACACAATAAACATATAATTTTCTAATTTAAATTTAGCTGATCACTGAATTGTTGTTAATATTTTCACAAGGGGCTGTTTGAAAAGCTAAAATAATATGGCCATTATGGAAGCAATGTCAACACAAAGCAAACAACACATATTGAGATAAACGTAAAACATATACACAATGGTTAAAAAGATGGGGTATTGTAGTAAATGGGAAAACAAACAGGGATAAAAAAGGCAATAATATCATAATAAACAGATTTTATTGGGGTGAAATCTGAAAAAATATATGTAAAGGTTAGTAAAAAATTATATGAGAGAATTGGAAAAGCTTTTGAAGGATCTCAACTTGGCAATCACCAAGATTAAGGAAATTGACTGCAAGGCTAAAGCCAAAGTGAAGTCTTCTGTCCTTGAAGGGGAAAAATTGACAAGGCCTCCAAAAAGGCCTTGATGGACAAGATGCCTGACACACCCAAGAAGACAATCAATTGTCTTCTCAACATTCAAAAAATCTTGGTCAAGGGCCTGCAATTTAAGGTGTACAATCTTTCTGTGCTGTCTGTCTGGGTTGATGACCCTGAGATGTATGCACATCTCAAGCCATCCAAGCAATTAATAAAAAAGGACAGCAAGTTGCTGGCCCAACTTCTTGCGCCAAGAATGGCTAAGCCTGCAAAAGCTGCTGGAAAGGAGGAAACAGAAGAAGGTAGCATAAAAAATTAATAAAAATATTTAAATTCTTACCCTTTTTCAGAGAAAATTGATGGCAAATTCTGCCAAGTACTTATCCCTTACATCCCAGCCATATTCTATGCAAATTTTGCCAGCCATGTGGATAAGCAGCTGGCCCTATCCCCCTGTTTTGCAGGAGCTTCAGGATAGAATATATGGTACCTTCCCAATGTCCAGGGAGGCATTGGATGGGCTTTTGCATGGAAAGGAGGCATCCAAGTGGGAAGTTACTACCTATAAGGATGCCCAATTGGTCTGCCTAGACCCAGTATCCCTCAGCAGAGTTTACTGTGTAATCTCCATTGAGCTTGTTTAGGACGTTCTGGAGATGCTCTCATTCAAGAACATACCAGAGATGGGCTGGGCCCATGTAGCTGCTTGCTTCTGCTTCCTGGTAGATCACACACTCTCATACCTACTTGAGAACTTTGGGCGTGCAGTAAGTAACTTGGCTGTTGCAGGTGTAATAGCTGTCAAGAAGGTCAAAATCCTCCTGGCAGACTTTGGGCTGGCCTGGAGTGCTGAAAAGATGGGAGTCCCTGCAGCAATGGAGCTTACCTTTGCTAAGACCAAGCATGAGAAGAAAATTACTGCCGTGTAAAATAAGCTATGTGAGTTTACCAAAGCCTTTGCTGGGCAAAGTCTTCACCTTGTTGTTCACCTTGGGTATCCTTTCTTCTTTGGGATGTGCGCCAGTGTAGAGGATCTTGACAGGGTCCTTATTGGGATCAACGAGGCCAGGCTTTCCCTGGATGGGAAGAAGGTCCCTCCAGGATATGACTCAGTGGACCACGTAATCCAGGACACCTTGGTACTGGCTGGGATTTACAGGTCTGCAGCCCCAGCTGAAAAGCTGCTACTACACCCTCATCTTACAATCCTCCCTTTTACCAGCTGCCAGGAATATTTTAATCATGGTGTATCCACTGTCTACAGTGTGGCGGTGAAGGTTGTGTGCCACCTCCATTGCCCGGCAGTTACATACAGAAGAACCTATTATAGGCGCAATTAATAAAAACTCTTTCCCTCAAATATAATTCTAAACTTTTAATTTTTACTTTTTATAAAAATTAATTTTTTAAATCCTATTTTAGCAAACAATTTTTACAAAGAATCCCAGAGAAGGTCCTCATAAAAGCATTTTAATATATGTTAATAAAATTCACTTTTAACTTGAGCGCTTTTATTTTTTTATCTTTCTTTTTATATATAATTGACATAAGTGACAATCCATATAATTATCATATTGTATTTTAAATATTTGAGATGCCTATCACTGAATATAATAGATATAATTAATTTAAAATTAACATTTTAATTTTTGCGTAAATGGTGACGTTGTATGGAATTGTGGACTTGGAGTCATCTAAATATACTATGGTAATCCATAAATCTAAAAGAGTAAATAAAAGAATATAAAAAATAGTTAGGAAAGCTAAACCTTTAATTGATTGGCTGTTTAGAGAGGCACACAAGGATAAAAACATCAGTGTGGCCATAGAATTTGGCCACATTCTTGGCTGGGAGGGTGTGGATCCCAGCCTGCAGCAAATCAAACAGGTCCTAAGTTCCAGTTGGGGTTCTTTGCTTGACAACTTGCTTGAGCCACCCAAAGACCTCCTTGATGGGATTTAGAAAGGGCAAATGGGCAGGGAGAAAGAGAAGGAAGAAATTGGATGTAGCCAATTGCTGGGGCCCACTGTGAAGCTAGTATCAATCATTGGAAATTCATGCAGAACATCTACCACCTTGTGGAGACAATGTTGTCCAACACAATTATGTTGGTGAAGCCTGGACTTGTGCACCTCAGGTGCTCCTGGATCAATTGGAGAAAATTTAAGAAGGACCTGCTGTTGTACAAACCCAATATCATTTGATACAGCTCAGTCCCCTTTGAACTGAGGAGAGCCACCATCAAATAGGCTGTGGCGCAGACTGCAGCACACCAAGTCATCCTGTCATTGTAGCCTTTTGGGACATACCCATACCCATTGTGCATTGACAAGGCAAAAGCTGATTTGTCAATGTGGTAGACTTTGACCGTCTCCTTGGCTTTGAGAGCAGTGTATGCCTCTGCGTATTTTTTCTGGACATCAATGTTAGAAGGACTGTTTCTATTGTAGGGGGATACCCCGAGCTTTTTTCAGGAAAAGGGCATTCCCTTCACCAGATGATAGTAAAAGGAAATTGAGGCCTCAACCCCAAAAGTAGATTTGACCATGACCTGTATATTTGCCAGTTCAAGATGGTAATCTTGGGTTATTCACTGGCAGATTGCCCATTTGTGCTCCTTGGTGAGCATGGTGAACATGCATAAAGATTTCTCTGAGGCAAGAACTTGGCCAGTATCAATGAATTTGTTGAATACCTTGCTGGCATACTTGGGATCCACTCCAACAAGGGCCGTGGGCGCCTTATAGTCACCAGATTCATGCATAAGCCTGAGCAGGATGATGCACTTGATATCAGGAATGCTCTTCTGGGCGGGCTTAGTGGACTCAGATGAACTGGGATCCTGATTGATGACAGGCTTGCAAGGCATGGGTACCTTGGTGTAGAACGCAGCAACTTTCTTTAACACTAACTGCCCCTCTGTGGTTCTATAGAGCTTGGGCTTGTTGTTGTCTTCTTGGTCACCATCACTGACGTAGGGCTCATAGCTGGTGTCAAGAACAGGCTTAACCTTCTACATCATGGCTGATGAGAACAACTCTTGTTGGTACACAGCGTCAAACACATAGGAGGTAAGTTCAATCTCTTTGTTCCTGACTGTTTTGGTTGTGGTAACCTTATTGGGCTTCTAGTTCAGCTTGGGAACCCAAGGATTGATGCTCCGCATCCTAGCAGCTTCTGCTCCTTGAACTGGGTGTGTCAATGCAACTTTGCTATTGATCTCTCCTCTGTCTCCTTCCTTAGTAGGCACTTGTGTTGCACTGACTCTTTTTTTGACCCATGGGGGCAACTGCAACTGCAGCGCACAACAGGTGCATTGGTACTCTGTTGTTGTGTTTCTTCCATTTTAAAAATTTAATAAAATAATAAATAAAATTCAGTTAAGTTTCTCCCTAATTTTAATTTTTGCTTTTATCTGAATATGGATATTTAATTAGAGTTTTCCCTACCTAATATCCTGATTATAGATTTTTTATTTCTTAATGAGTTGTTTTTGGTTTTACAATGCTCATTTTAGAATACCCAAAATATTTTCCAACCTTTTTTCAAGATTTTACTGCCAAATTTAAATACCCATCACAATGTTTTTAAAAATTTTGTTTCAGATTGTATGCCTATTTTAGATACCTTGGTATTGTCAAGGGTCTGGATGTACAAGCATTCTGGCTACCGCCAACCTACTAAACATCCAGCCATCGCCCAATTTGGTGCCCTTCCAATATACTGTTTGACATACTAAGAATGATAACCAAGCAATATCACATGACAATCCAGGTATCCAGTGGCTCAAACCCATCCCGCATATGATCAACCCCTAGGTTTGATCCAACTAAATCTCTGCCACAGCCCAAGCTATATAAGTCTAAAATATTATCCAAAAAAAAGATACTTCTCTTCTCTCCTAATTCCATATTTGAAGCTTCCCCAAAAGGCGCTCCTTATCACTGGTAGCAGCTACGGTTTTTTGACCACACTCATGAAATAGAAAATGACTGACCAAAACCTGCCCACCTTTGCTCACGTACTCAACCAGGCCACGTCCCAGGAGACCTGGAAAACATACTTCTGCGCCCACAACATCAATGAAGATATACCCAGTAGATGCACCATATTTAAAGGTCTAGTCATGCCCAAAGTATGCGCCAAGATAATTCAATACAGTTGCTCTCTTCAACCACGAATAAACACACAACCACCTATCACAGGTGAAGTTACCAACACCAAATAAATTGGTATCAACAAGTTATTTGGTAAAAACAAAGAAAACATCATCAACTGGCTAGACCACTCAGCCGCTAAACTCCACGCCAGCCGCATCCCCATAAGAAATGGGTCCAGGAAGCCAGCAAGCACCTGTACAAGGCTGCAGCTAACTGGTTTGCCAGCTGGATTGGCTCACAAACTGACAACCAGCTTGACAACTGGGTAGATTTCAAAGCAGACATCACACACATTTTCTGCGTCACCAAATCCCTCCAAGACATTACAATACAGCTCAGCAATCTTCCTCAAAAGACCACTATCACAGCTTACGCCAATGAATTTGAGGAAATACACCACAAAATCCAAAACCCAGCACAAGCTGACAACGCACACACCAGAGCATCATTCATCAACAGAATGAAACCCTCTGTTGCTGCCCTCATCCATCCAGAGGCCAACACCTCCATGCCTGCGCTCATTGCAGAAGCCAAGTGCGCAGAAAAACGCGCAAACATGAAATATGCTGTACACAACAGCAATCACTCCTCAAGCGGCAATGGCAGAGAAAACTCCAATGGCAATAAACGCCAAAACACCAATCATAGCAATGGCAACTCCAATTTCAACAATGACAATTGCAGCCAAAGCACAAACCGCTCCTGTCCCAAGAAAGAGGACACCGCCAAAGTAAACAATGCTGAAATAGCAACCCGCTACAAATCTGACCCCACATTCTCTGACCTCAAAGATCTCAAAACAGAGGAGCAGGGAAAAGAGGAGGGGGAACAGGCTTAAGTGCCCCTGTCTCCCCCCCAAATTGACAAGAAACTGTACCAAGGCACAAATTTTGCTGCTTGCATCCCACGTGTCCTGCAATTGTCCATTTTTATGAACATAAAAATTAAAGATCACTCACAACTTCTTGTCTATCTATGCACTTATAAATCACATACACACAAAATTGTATTTGCCTCTGGTGCACAACACACTATGGTTAGCAAACCATTTGTAACCAAGTACAAAATACCAGTTGTCAAATCCAACTTCAAATACACTAGAATGGCGTACAAGTCAAAAGTTCTGCTCAAAGGCAAAACAACGCCCTTCAGAATTGATCTCCAAGGCATACAAACGTCCATCAAAGGACTTGTCATGAACAACATAAACTACAACATTGTAGCAGGCATGGACTGGTTTACCTGAGTGAATCCTAGTGTATGTAGGAAAACAAAAACCACAACAATAAAATGCAATGGAGTCAATTTCAACATTCTCAAAGAACCCAATGACCTCATTCTAAGAGACACAATATTTTTTCAAGTCATAAATCAAGATGACTCTGAACACCTAACTAAAGATAGTACCCTCCACATAATGAGGTACACCAAATTCAATGATATACAAACAACAAGAATCCAATGCCCAGAACTTGTGGTACTCCTAAACAAATACACTCATGTATTCAAAGAAGAACTCACAGAGTTACCCCAAACAAAAGGTCAAACATGGAATTAACCTATGTAAAGCCATGCCCAAACCTGCACCCCTCTACAGAATCTCTCCCATGGAGACCCAAACCCTCAAATCACACATTGAGGACAATCTAACAAAAAAGGATTCATTTGCCTGTCTGAATCCCTGTGAGGGGGCAGCAGTGTTCTTTGTAAATAAAAAGGAAGGCACTCTGCATCTAGTAACTGACTACAGAGCACTAAATGCAAGAACAGTGAAGAATAAATACCATCTCCCACATACAGAGGATCTGTTTACAAGACTCTCAGGAGCCAAATTTTTCTCCAAAATTGACCTCACCTCAGGTTATAACCAAGTTGAAGTAAAGGAAAAGGACATACTAAAAACTTTGTTCCATACACAATTTGGATCCTTTGAGTGTAGGGTAATGAACTTTGGGATGACCAAAGCTCCCGCAACATTTGTCACCATGATGAACCAAGAACTAAACAGTCTCTTAAATACATTATGCTACCTCAACAATATCATCATATTCTCAAAAAAAGAAGAGCACCTCACGCATGTCCGCAAGACACTTAATTGACTTGCAAAGCACAAACTTTATGCAAAACCAAGTAAGTGCCAATTTATGGAAAATGAACTCCTGTTCTTGGGCCACATTGTCTCTGACGGTGGCATCAAAGCCAATACAAAAGAAATAAAAGCCATAATTAACATGCAACGCCCCACCACTGTTAAAAAAGTTAGATTCTTTTTTGGTATGGTAGCTTACCTAAGGAAATACATCAAAGACTGCGGGAAACCAACTGCACAAATCAATGACTTAACCAAGGGTAATGCCAAAAAGAAATTCATCTGGACTCCAGAATGTGACAAGAATTCATATTTATTAAAAAAAGCTCTTATTGAAGCAACAATCTTGCAATACCCTAATAACAACAGGTGCTACAAGCTCAAGTCAGATGCCAGTGCCCCTGCTATTGGCGCAGTCCTGACATCCATCAGCCAGGGCAGAAAGACTTTCTGCCAGTAGGTTACAAAATTAGAAAACTAATCAACACTGAGCAGAGATATCCAATACACAATAAGGAATTGCTAGCAATATATCATGCATGCAAGAAAAGGAGATGTTATCTGGAAGGACATTTAAACGTCTGAGTACTAACTGACCATAAATCCTTAATATATTTCAAAACTCAGAACACACTTGCACAGCAACAAGCCAAATGGATGTCCCTGCTGGAGCAGCTTAATTTGGACATCTAATACAAAAAGGGGGCATAGCTGGTCACGGCTGATGCTCTCTCTAGACTATGTCAGCCTAAAGAGGATCACCAAGACCACCTGGACCCTAACTGGCCAAACCTATACAACACTGAGTATAAAACCAAAGGAAAAACCCTTAACACACCAACTGACCCACAATACATGAGTAAGGAACAAAAAGTATTTTCATGTATCAAATGGCACTTTATACCAAATCATTAACAACAAAATATGTAAGGCCTCATGGTCTGGGGAAGATGATTTTAAACTAAAGCTTTTTACCCAGTAATATTTATATTAGTTAAATACAAAAAGGTGGACAAGGTCTGTAAAAGCAACTGTACTAAGGCTCCTAAAAGCTTATACAAGGTGAAATAAGGACTAAGGCAGTTTATTAACCCTAAGAAGATAAAATAGAGTCCAGTCTTAATGACAGATGATTTGGTCAAAAAGTCAATCTCTAGGTCTGGGAATTGTTCTGCACTAGTGGGAGGATTAAAGCTATGCACAATTAAATTGTGTGTATTACTAAAAAACTGCCTAACTGGTGAAGAAGAAATTCAAAAGGAATCATGGGAACAAAAAGTCAAAACTAACTAAGATAAAAAAGAAACACAAGCCACAAAACCTAACAAGTACCTTTTTTGAGGTGCAAGTCAAACAATCTCAACTTATTGTTGAGACTGGTAAATCAAGCCTTTTTATTGAGCTTGGAAAAGTGAGGTGCAAATTGGAAGTAAAGGTTTAACCTAAAAAGGTTATATGATCATTGGAAGGAAGACACCATGGTTTGTGGACCAACTGCTTGAACTAACTTTAAACAGTTAGGCAAGCATAAAGGAGATTTTGGAAGGAGGAGAAGCAAACGGTTACAGCAAAGCTCTATAGGTAAGAGCAAGCAAAAAAATAGGAAAAACCAGTCCAAAACTGAAGGAAAGACGTAAGCAAGCGTATAGTAAAAAGTAAGACTTTTGGAGACAACTTCTAATCTTCCTAGTGTAGGTCCTGGGTTTGAAACCGGGTGGTGAAAAGTAAGGAATGTTCAGAAAGGTATCAACCATCATTTAGATCATAATTAGGCTTTGACAAAGCCAAATATGAAGTCCAAATAAGGAAAATGAAGGGAAAAAGTAGGAGTTTAAGAATTAATTGACAGCAACAATCTTGATAATACTTAGAAGCCAAGGAGGCAAATAAATATATAAAAGAAACGGAATAGCAGCTAATAAAAAGGTGAATCCTGACAGTATCTCCCCTAGCTGGTAGTCTGGAGCTCTTGTTAGTCCTGTAGCAACTGTTTGCAGTGGTTTAGATTTCCTTTGGATTCCCAAATAGATTCCTCAAGTTCATGGCCTTTCCATAGGATGAGGTATTCTGTGCCAGATTGGAGGGTACAGTGAGCTAAGATCTCCTGTACTTTGTATTTGTCAGAACCTTGTAGATGGAGAGGAGGTGGTGGGACCTTAGTTTGGTGGCTGGGAGGAGGTTGCTTTAACTTCAGGAGGAGAGAACAATGGAAAACATTGTGGATGTGGAAGTGCTCTGGAAGAGATAGTCTGAAGGCAGCAGTCCCAATCTTCTCCAGACTTGGAAAGGTCCAATGAAGTGGGACAAAATTTGCAAGAAGCGACACTAATCAGAAGATTCTTGGTTGAAAGGAGGACCAAGTCATTAAGCTGGATCTCATTGCCGGGAATTCTTTTCCTGTTGTAGTGATTCTTGTAGTCTAAGATAGCAGATTAGAGGTGGAAAATAAGTTGGGTCTGTGTTTTCTTAATTACGGTGGCAAGCTCAGCTGTGGACTGTGAGCAGAAGTAACCCTGCAAGTCAGGAAGGAAAGAAGGCGTGTAACCAAGGTTTTCTTTGAACAGAGACATGCCAATTGATTTGTGGTATGCTGAATTATAAGAGTATTGGGCAATGTGAAGAAGGTCAGACCAATTGTCTTGCTTCTTGTTGATGAAACAGCGGAGATATTGTTCCAAGGTCTTATTTGTTCTTTCAGTTTGTCCATCAGTTTGTGGGTGATATGCAGTGCTGTAGAGAGAGTTTACCCCAAGGGAGGCCATGAGATCTTGACAGAATGCAGAAGTGAACTGGGGGCCACGGTCAGAGATTATGTCACAAGGAACTCCATGATGAGGGAAGATATACTTGACAAAGAGTTTGGCGGTTTGCTTTGCAGTGACGGTTGTATGGCATGGGCAGAAATAGGCTTCCTTAGAGAAGCGGTCAACCACTACTAAGATGGCATTGTAGCCTGCAGACAAGGGTAGCTGGGTGATATAGTCCATCAAGAGGCTTTTCCAAGGACCTTCAGGAATTGGGAGAGGACAGAGTAGGCCAGATGGCTTGAAAGTACAATTCTTGTTTCTGAGACATACTAGGCAGCTGGCAACATATTCCTTGGTGGTCTTTGCCATCTGTGGCCACCAGTAGTGCAAATTTATAAGAGCCAAGGTTCTTTTATAACCTAGGTGTCCAACAGGGAGGGAGTTGTGGAAACCAATTATGATTTGCAACTGCAAGTCCTTATTGGGTACCATAACCAGTTTGCGGAAGAGAAGCAGGTTGTTTTCAAGTGAATACTCTGAGGGGGGCATTGCTTTGGATAGCAGGTCCTAGATGATTTTGTTGGAAGCGGGGTCTTCTGACTGGGCTTTCTGGATGGAATAGGTGTCTGGGAAGTTGAAAAGGGTTGCCAAGATCTGGTTGATGAAGACAGATGTTGGAAGGACAGCCTTGGTGCTGAGATGTTCATATTCAGGGTCAGAGTCAGCAGTTGTAGGATGGTGAGAGAGTAGGTCAGGGAGGACGTTGAGGGATCCCTTCTTGTAAGTGATGGTGAACAAGAAGTTGGTGAGTTCAATCACCCATTGAGCATGTTGTTGTGATATGCGATGGGCTTGAGTGAAGAACAGTAAGTTCTTGTGGTCTGTGAAGATGATAACAGGGTCTGAGGTTCCTTCAAGGTAACAGCACCAATGCTTGAGAGACCTGATAATTGCAAGCAGTTCTTTGTTGTGGACAGGGTAGTTCTTCTCAGCAGAAGATGCTTCTAGCTGTAGTAAGCTACAGGATGGAGCATACTATCCCCCCATGCTGAAAAAGGACAGCACCAACAGCATAGTTGATGGCGTCAGTCTCCAGGAAGAAGGGATTGTTGCTATTGGGCATGAGCAAAACTGGGGGAGTGGCAAAAAGGTGGCAATCTGCTCAAAGGAGTCCTGTGCTTCAGCAGATCATTTGAACTCAACCTTGGTGGAGTTCAGGTTAGTGAGTGGAAGGACAATGCTGCTGAAGCCAGGGATAAAATTGCAACAGTAATTAGCAAGGCCAAGAAATTCTTAGAGCTCCTTGCAATTTTTTGGTACCAGCCAGGAGAGGATAGCATTGAGTTTGCTCAGAGCAATGGCAAATCTTTCCTGGGTTACAATATATCCAAGGAATTCAACGCTTGTCTGGAAGAAGCAACACTTAGAGAGCTTGCAGTAAAGATGGTATTCTTGGAGCCTGGCCATGACCTTTCTTAGATGATCAATGTAGTTGGAAGTGTTCTTGGAATATATTAAGATGTTGTCAAGATACACCACCACAAATTCATTCAGGAATAGAAGGAGAATTTTGTTCATAAGAGCTTGGAACGTTGAAGGTGCATTGCAAAGGCCAAAAGGCATAACCTTGTACTTGTAGAGACCAAAAGGAGTGCAGAAGGAAGTCTTCCATTCATTTCCCTTGGAGACACGGATCTGGTTGAAAGCTGCACGGAGGTCAATCTTGGAAAAGATCTGACTACCCAAGAGGCAGTCTGTGAGGGCTTCAGCGGATGGAATGGGACAGCAATCTTTGATTGTGACAGCATTCAGGGCACAATAATTGATTCAGGGTTGTTTGGAGCCATCAGACTTGGCAACAAAGAAGATGGGCAAAGAGAAGGGTGACATAGAACAAGTGATGAAGCCTTTACTAAGTTTGTTGTTGATGTATTGCAAGAGCAACTTATTGTTGGCATCAGATAACAGAATGATCCTACCCCAGGGTGGATTCACTCCCTTGGTCAAGTTGATCTGGATGTTGTATGTCTGTGAGGAGTTATATTGCGGCATTGCTTGTTGCTGAATACCTCTTCATAGTTGCTTATGCAAAGAGGGATACCACTGTTGGCCAGAGCTGCCTCTGCAGAAGGAAGGATGGTGCAGGAGTTTAGCATCTTAAATTTTCAAAAACTAGTGGGTAGCTGCTGTTTTCTTAAGAGGTCTAGAGAGCAGGGAATTTCATGTGTGTAGAAATCAACCTTGCATTCTTGACATCTGACAATGAGGCCAACTTCCTCACACCAATTCATGCCAAGGTAAACAGGGAAGTTTAGTGACTCAGAAATGACAAACTGGGAGTGGAAGGCAGACTTCCCCAGGCAGAACAAAATGGGAGGCTTTATCTCAAAGGCTGTCACAGGCAGATTGTTGGGGCCACAAGTGTCAATCTTTGAGCCAGGCAAGAGCTTCAGAGCTTTGGCTAGTCTGGAGTCAATTAGTTTACGTTGACACCTGTATCCAGTAAGGAAAAGGTATTGATGCTGGAGAAAGGGCCATGAATCACTATCCAGACAAAAGGCAGAGAGGATTTCCCAGGGGTTTGGAGGTTATTGACCTGGGTATGGTTGGAGAGGCCTGTGAATCTGATGTTGTTTTATCCAGAGTAAGCTCTAGTTCTGGGTTAGGACGGAGAATTTTTCAAGGATCTGGGAAGTTTGCCACCAATTGATCACCCTGTCCACAGTAAGAGCACAGCTTATTCAGTTGTCTGCGGAGGGCTTTGGCGGCAGTTAAACGGTACCTGTCACCCTCCTTTGGTTTTTAGCCAGAGGCTGGTGATGTATTGGATAGGCTTACAGTAGAAAAGGCGCGTGGGTTGGTGTCAGGCATGTGGTAGGCTGGTTGATGGTTGGAACTGGTTGAGGCTGGGGCAGCTTTGATATAGTTCTGAACTTCTTTTCCCATTTGGAGACTGTCTTGATGAGTGGTTCCAACTCTTCAAGAAGGTTGTTGTGGATAAGAAAAGCCTTGAGATTGGGGTGTTGTAACTGTGCTGTTTTAGCAGAGTTAAACAGGAAAAAATATTTAGAAGATAGATATTAATCTTTATTGTGAGATAGTGATTATATAGTTCATGTGAATCAAGGATAACAGGAAAATGATTGATGATCACACGGCTGGATGGAAGAAGGGGGTGGCTTGATCCTAGTAATGAGTCAAGCGCCAAAACAAGGTATCCACCATAAAGGATCATCATCTGTTAATGTTGTAGGATTTGGCAATTCAAGTTGACTTCCTAGTCTGGCTTCAAGTGACCGGGTAATTGGATTGCAGGTCACAAACCTGCTTGGTTGGAACCTTGCTGGCGGTTTGAGCCTGCGGTTTCAACACTCCCCCAACTGAAGGTCGGCCTCCTCTGGGGGCAAGTTGTCAGGGAGGTTGTCAGGAGCCCGGGCGCCTTATTGAACTAGTTGCTGTTCTGTGGCAGGCAGGGTGGTTTCTCGTTGTTTCTGTCCTGCTTTGCAGGGTCTCAGACAATCATGGTGTAGGGTCTTGTCTTGCTTACATTTTCCAAGCCCTTGCACGAGGTAAGTGTTATTATTGTTTACCTTCAGAATGATTGCTGGCCCCACTTTTTCAGGTTGTAACTTGCTCTTGTCAACATTCATGACCCATACTTTGTCCCCAACTTCATTTCTATTGCAGATGGGGACAAATTTTTTTTGCAGATGTTCATTCTCTTTTGCTGTTTTCTTGCTGTTAGCCTCATTTACTTGAGGGTCTGAGCGTGGAGGGACTTCACTTGGAATTTCCTGTTTAGGTCCTGTCAATGCTTGAATGATATTTGGCTGTGTGCTGTATACCAGTTCAAACAAGATTTTCCCAGTGGATCTGTTCACTTGGGTTCAACACACAAGTAGTGTAGTTGGTAGCTGCTTATACCAGTCTTCAGGTCTCCCAGCCATGAGTTTGGCTAAGGCTTGCACAAGGCTACCATTGAGCCGCTCTACGCGTCCATTGGCCTGTGAGTGGTATGGTGTTGTCACACTGTGCTTGACCCCGTTTTTGGTGAGGTATACATTGGTGTCTTCAGAGGTCAATTCCTTGCCTCCATTGGTTATCAGGAGTTCTGGCTTTCCAAACTTGCTGATTATCTCCTTGCCAATAAATCATCAAACATCATTGCTGGTGTGTGCCTTCACTGCTTGGGCTACTGGCCATCTTGTTGCAAAGTCAATGACAGTGATGATGTATTTCTTGTCATTGTGTTTTCCTGGCATAGGGCCAACAATGTCAAGAGCCCATACTTTGAGAGGTAATTGCTTGCAGATGGGAAGTACCAACTTTGGCGGGGTTTTGCTTTTGGCAAACTTTTTACATACCTCACATTGGTCTAGAACTTCTTGAACATTGCAATATAAGGTTGGCCACCAGGCCTTATGTTTAAGGAACTTGTATAGGCTTTGGCTCTTGGTATGTCCAAGGTCTCTGTGATAGCGTAGGATGGTGTTGACTTGCTGATGTGTGGGAATGTAGGGAATGGTTGTGCCGTCAGTAATCTTTCTGTGAAGAGTCCTGTATACGTCAGCAAAGAGGTGTTCATTCTTGATGACTGTTTATTTTGTTATGTTGGTGGTGCCAGGGGGAACCCTTTGTCCTTTGTTTGTAGCACTAAGAGAGGCCAGTCTGGGTTGAGTCAATTCTCTCCTCTTGAAGCATGGACATACAGGTGGGACAGGGTGTCTGCCATGGCGAGCTTGGCCCCAGGCTTGTACTGGATGAGCATGTTAAATCTCTCCAATAGTTCCATCCACTGCGCTTGGCAGTGCAACAGATTTGCTTGAGTCTTGAAATAGATGAGTGACTTGTGATTGGTTAATGCTGTGAATTCTTCCTGGCTTTCTGGTAACAACGCCATTTGACTAGGCAGTGCACAATAGCCAGCAGTTCTTTGTTGTGGATAGTGTATTGACATTTGCCCTCTGTCAATTTTTGCAATTAATAAGCTACGGGCAGGAAGTAACCATCACTATTTTTGATTTGTAGTACTCCCCCAATGGATGCATCTGAGGCGTTGGTTTCCATTTGGTATTCCCTGTCACTTTTGGGATATTGTAGGATGGGAGCCGTTGTGAGTTTCTCCTTGAGGCATCTAAAACAGAGGTCACATTGGGGGGTCCACACAAACTTGGACTTGGCGCCTGTTATGGCGGATAAGGGGGCAGTCAAAACGCCACAGTCAGGTATGAAGCGTTGTACATAGGCCACTATTCCCAAGAAGGTGTGAAGTTCCAACTTATCCTTGGGTGGTGGCATCTTGCATATGGCCTGTATCTTTAGACTGTTGGGTTTGATGTCATCCTTAGAGACTATGTGTCCCAAGAGGGGTAGTTGCTCATGGAAGAACTGGCACTTGGAGGGCTTGGCCAACAGTTTGTGCCGTGCCAAGGTAGCAAAGACGGCCTCTAGGTCCTTGTGGTGTTATTCCACCAAGGGGCTGTAGATGATAATGTTGTCTAGATACACTAGGGCATGTTTGCCTATGTGGGGCGCAAATACTTTGTTCATGAAGGTTACAAAGGTGAAAGGGGCATTTGTCATGCCAAAGTTGAGCACCACATATTTGTATGAGCCGTATTTAGTGCAGAAGGCTGTTTTGGGGATGTCTTTGTTCTTAATACAAACCTGGTTGTAGCCTGCAGTCAGATCAATCTTGGAGAAGACTGTGGCTCCTCCCAAGGCGTCAAAGAGATTGTCAGTCAGTGATAGTGGATAACAATTCTTGATGTTAACTTTGTTTAGGGCTCAGTAGTCTGTGACCAGACGTAGGGTACTGTCCTTCTTAGCCACAAAGAATATGGCGGCCCCAAAGGGAGACTGTGAGGGGCGGATAAGTCCTTTTTACAATGCCTCCTTGAGGTAGGCGTGTAAGGTGTTGTCTTCATTTGGGGTCAGCCTGTAGATGGGGCACGCCTTGGGTACAGCCCCCTTGAGTTAGATGGAGTGCTGAATATGCTTCTCAGGGGGCAGCCCAGGTAGTGCTTCCTTGAAGATTTCTGGATGGCGGGTCACAATGTTGCGGTCCTGAGGCGTGGAGGTATCCTGGTGATCTTTGAAGTGTATGATCTTGTACTGGCAGGAATCCCAGTCAATTGCCTTCAGGTCTTTCTTTTTGTCCTGGGTCTCTGTGATACTTACAAAGACGTGGTTGCGTAGCAGTTGGTCCACAGAGTCAGGGTAGATCTGGTGGTTGACACCTTCACGCTTGATGGTCAACACTGAGGTTGCCCAGTCTATGTGAGAGTTGTTCTTCCGTAATCAGTCTAGTCCCAGTACAATGTCAAACTTGGGAAAGTTAATGACGGGACCTTGGATGGTGGAGTGAAGGTTCTCAAGCATGAAAGAGAAGGGGGCAGTTTCCTTTGTCACGGCAATGTGGTGTTTGTCAACTAGGACCACATTTTAATCCGCAAAGGATTAGTGGCCAGCTTGAACAGATCCACAAAGCTGCTGTTGACTAAGGTTTGGTCTGCGCCTGAGTCCAGGAGTGCTGAGCCTGTGTTACTGCAAAAGCGGAAATGATAGGACATCAATTTATTGGGATGTCTGATAATGGTGTACAGTAACGGTCCTCCAAGGGCACCTGGATCATTGGGCATTGGTCTACGTCCTTGGGTTGGTATTCATCATTGGGAAAGTCAGGAGTTGCGTGGGGAGAGCTTGGTTTGCTTAGTGCTCTCCCCGGGCTTTTCCCTCCTCTTGGTTGCCTTGTGTGGCAGTGACACGGAAATGGGTACGGTTTGACTGGCCATTGTTTCCATTTCCATGCCCATTTGAACCTGTGGGTTTGTGGTTGGCGTTGTTCCTGTTGCCTCCAGGAGGTGGTCAAGAAGAGCGCCTGCTTGGATGGGAATCCTTGGGTCTTTCTTGTTTTCCAGTCTGTGCCTTGTGCAGTGCGTTGGATGTCTGCTCTGCTTTTTCCGCTTCACAGTACAGGCTTTGCAAGTTGGTCACCTGATCCAGGTTCACATGTCTCATCATGTGCAACTTAAGAGCGTTGTAGTACATGAGGTGTGTGTCTGGGGTGTCAAAGGCCATGTTAAGTGGTGCACAAAGACGGAGTTCCTTGTAGGCGCAGGTGAGTTCTTTTACGGTGCCTGACTGGGTCAGGTTCTTCACTTGGTGTATGATCATGAGCGCTGTATCTTTAAGCACAAATCTTGCCAGGAAGTCTTGCTAGAAGGTATACCAGTTCTTGTTGGTGTGCTCTTCATGCCACTTGTTGCACCAGATGCCAGTGTCATAGGTCAGGCAAATAGAAATTTCTGCAATCCAAAACCGTTGTGGGCATTCCATCTGAGCCAGATTGTTCTGGGCAGACTGGATCCATGCAGCGGCGTTGTTGTTGTTGGCCCCAACAAAAGGTTCCAAGGCGGCGCTTTGTGGTCTTTGGGCTACATAGGCGGGCATGGTAATTTTGTTGGCTGGATGCGGCATCAAGGAGGGTGCCTGAAAGAAACCTTGTGCAGACATGGCATTAAAGGCAGGTAGTGGGATCACCGTGTTTTGGTATAGGACAAAACCATTGGGTATCTTGGCACCAGGAGTGTACAGAGTCCAGTCAGGCAGGAGGCCAGACATAATTCTGTTGAGGATTTGTTGGCCGCGGCATGTGCAGGCAACAGGCGGAATTTTTCAAGTTAAGGTAGGATGGAGAGCCTACCTGTGCTCCAATGTCATAACTGTGCTGTTTTAGCAGAGTTACATGGGGAAAAATATTTAGAAGATAGATAATAATCTTTATTGTGAGATAGTGATTATATAGTTCATGTGAATCAAGGATAACAGGAACATGATTGTGTTGATCACACGGCTGGATGGTGAAGGGGGTGGCCTGATCCTGGTAATGGGTCAAACGCCAAAACAAGGTATCCACCATAAAGGATCATCATCTGTTCATGGTGTAGGATTTGGCAATTCAAGTTGACTTCCTAGTCTGGCTTCAAGTGGCTGGGTAATCAGATTGCGGGTCACAAACCTGCTTGGTTGGAACCTTGCTGGCGGGTTGAGCCTGCGGTTTTGACAGGAGTTTAAACCAAGCATATAGAAGTCACAAGCTTTGGAGTGAGTAGCCTTTAATTGGGATTGTATCTCACAAAAATGCTTTTTATAATCAGTCAAGGACCTGGTTCCTTGGGTGCAGTTAGAGAAGCGCGTATTTGGGGCGGTGGCAGATTCTTCCTCAGTTCCTTCCTTGGCAGTGTGTGTGTCGTAAAAGTTGCAGCAAAGGGTTGCTAGTTTCTACAAACAAGTTAGTGACCTTAATTCTTAATACTATACCTGTTGATGGTATAGTGACAGCCTATGAAGGACAGAAGAATAATAAGGTTTATAGACAAAAATGGTATTTATTTAGATATTATTGCACTTATATAGTGTGAGGCAGGGGAATTGCTACCAGAGACAGGGAGGCACAGACAGAAGAACTTCCCAAATGGAGGAGAGTGGATTGGCACAGCTAAAAGTCCCGTGCAAGAGAACAACCGCTTCCTCGCGGCTTTCCTTAAGGAGGTAGATATAAATAACTTTGTTGTTTCATTTATAATCCTGGAAGTGAAGCCTGTGCCTTGTGCACGTTCAAAAGGCGAATCAAACACCTGTTTTAGGGGTGTTTAAAACGTCTTTATCACTAGTAGAATCAGGATGCAATAGTGCAACCGCGCAATTGTTCCATTGCTTAATCCCTAGATAGACAACTTTTTGTCTAATCCATTCAGGATCTGCAACATTTCCCTCCACTGGATTAGACAACAGGGTTAAAAATGGCTGGCATCTCTAGGTGACAGCTATGGTGAACAATCCCTCTAGAAGAGTCACAAGAAGAGTCTTGAAGAAGGTGCAAGTGGTAATTCCAAAGAGGCGCAAGCATACAAGGCCAAAGGTGATGATGAAGGCAGCAGGGAAGCAAGTAGTCCTGCATGATGTGCACGGCAGCTACCTGGACTTGGGGGTTCACTTAGATAAGCTACTGGTGCCTCAGCTGGCCTTAGAGGGGACAGACCCATTGTTTGCTGCGCTGTTCCTAGCTTTGAGTGAGCCCAAGGAGGTGACAGGAACTGGGTTGCAAAGGGGTAACAGTATCCATGGTGGTTCTCCATGCGGGCAGCAGAAGAATACTTGGAGGCTCAGCTGAAGGAATTCCTATTTGAGGGTCAAGGCCTTTCAGTCTTGCAACAGGGGACGGTATCCAACATAGTGAAGTCAGTCCTTTGTGCTTGGGCAACACCTGGGGTTACTGACGCTTAACCAGTCAGTTGGAAAACCTCTGACAACTTTGAGCAACGTCTTTGGCAAGCCTTCCAGGAAGTGTTGAAGTCATAAACAGTGGAGGGGACTGCCCATCTGGTGCCAATGGTGATGGCTGGCAACCTTGTTCTTTGAGGAACCAACCACTGTGATACCAAGCGCAAGGAGAACATGGGGGTCTTCCTTGAGTAGGCATTATCCTTATTCTACGGGGTGGGTAGTCAGGTCCCAGTAGAGTATGCCCTTTGTGAGAATCTTCTGTGGGACTGTATAATCTTGGGGGTTGTCTTTTCTGTGGACATTGGGGTCAATTGTGTGTCTCTCTTGGTGGGGGTTTGTTGCCCAATCCTTGGTCATTGGCTTTGTGGATCTGTAGGCAACCAGTTGTGTTTCCTGGCTGTCATTCAGGTGGTAGAACAGTTGGTGCGGTACTGGAAGAGTCTTATCAGTCTCTAATAAACACCTTGTTCTTTTATTCTTATTCCTCATACTTTGGTGCAACACTATTGCAAACAGGACAACAACCCATGAAATTTTTTAATTAGGCTTTTGTTTTTTCAGGTTATTGTCCTCATTGGGGCTTACTCTTGGTCACTAGGAGCAGCATGCATATACTGACTGTGCCTATAGTAATCAATTGCCCAGAATGGGGCTCCTTAAGGGTCTAGGAGTCAGGGTCGGTCTTCTGGATAACTTGAACTGGACCTTGCCAAAGGAGGCAAGTTTGGATTTGTGGCCGTACCCTCTATTGCTGAAGAAGTAGACTGAGTCTCCTACCAGGTAAGTGGGTAAGGCAGGGCGTTTGGATGCAGCTTGCTCTAGGTCCTGCATTTTATGGTTTAAGTTTACGGTTTAGGCCTCTGATTGCAAGCAAATAAGGGTTTGAACCAGCTTGTTGAGGTACGCCTCTGGGGACACATCCATGCTGGGCTTTACCAAGGAATATAGTAAAGGGGGAAGTCCTGGTTGCCAGCCGTAGAGCAGTTGGAAGGGCGGCTTGACAGTGGCCCAATGGTACCCAATGTTGTATGCAAAGGTGGCCGTAGGAAGGAAGGTATCCCATTCAGTCTCATGTTGGTGACTGAGCTTCCAGAGTATCTGGACCAGGCTCCCATTAGTGCGCTCTACCATGCCATTTGTCTGTGGGTGATAAGGAGTGGATAGTGTCCCATGAATTCCCATCAGTTGGTTGAGGCAGGGGATGATATAACTGGTGAAGTTGGTACCATTGTCTGTCAGCAGGATCTGGGGGCAACCAAGTTTGTATATGATATTCTCCAGGATGAATGTGGCTGTCACCAGTGCAGATTGGTTAGGGATTGCCTTGGCTTTTACCCATTTAGCCAGATGGTCAACCACCACAATGATGAACTTGTTGCAACTATTGGTAGCTGGCAGGGGGCCCACTACATCAATGGCTACAGTGTGGAAGGCAAACCCAGGGCGTACAAGTCTGTGTTAAAACTTGGCATCCTTAGGCCTCTCAATGTTGCAGTCATGACAGGTGGCTAGCGTATCTACTACATCAGTATGCATTCCTTCCCAGAAGCAGTGCTGCTGTAGCAGAGCTAACGTCTTCTGTATGCCACCATAGCCAGTATTCTTGTGAGCGGCCACCAATGAGTCCATGCGTAGGGATGGGCATATGTAGGGTAGCTAAGAGTCTCCACAAAGCTTCAGGAGTTGTCCCTTAGAGACCTTGGTATCAACAGCTACTTCTTGAAAGCCCTCTGTATCTCTACTGGCTCCTCTCTCCACAAAGAAGGATCCTCCATAAGCTTGTCATAAAGAAAAACAGCCATGGGGGATACTAAGGCAACAGTGGGAAGGCGGGAGAGACAGTCAGCATTCTAGTGGGCTGCCCCAGCTCAATGAATAATCTCGTAGTCATAAGCCTGAAGTTTAATGGCCCAATGCGCCAGACGTCCTTCAGGGTCTTTGAGGGTCTTCAGCCAATACAAGGAGGCATGGTCTGTTACAACCGTGAAATGTACCCCATGGAGATAGACTCTAAACTGTTGGTAGGAGTATATCACAGCCGGACACTCTCATTTGGTGATAGTGTAGTTCCTCTTGTGAACATTAAGCGTATATGAGCAGTATCCAACAGGGTGTTCAAGTCTGTCGGAGTCCAGTTGGGAGAGAACACCCCCAATTGCTGTCAGACTAGCATCTGTATAAACCACAAACGGCTTGGCAAAGTCAGGGTAGGCCAGCACAGGAGCTGCAGTCAGTGTTTCTTTGAGAGCATTGAAGGCAGATTGGCACGCTGGGCTCCAGAAGAATTCCTTATCAGCTCAGAGAAGCTGAAAAAGGGGGTCACCCAGGGATGCAAAGTTGGGGATGAAGCGGCAGTAGTACCCAATCATCCCCAGGAAGGCCTGCACGTCCCGCTTATTGGCCGGGATCTGCCTTTTCTCAATGGCTTCCACCTTCAGAGGTACAGGGCGGAGTCCATCTTGGCTAATAATGAACCCAAGGTGCTCCTTGAAGAAGTTGCACTTGCGTGGCTTGAGCTTGAGATTAGCTGCAAGTAACCTCTGGAAGACTTCCTCCAAGTGTTGTAGGTGATCATTAAAGGTTTGGGAGAATACATTAATGTCATCCAGATAGACCAAGACACTGGTGAGTTTGAGGTTGCCCATCACTGAATCCATAGCTTGTTGAAAGGTAGCTGGGGCATTGGACAGACCTTGAGGCATCCTTGTGGGTTTAAATAGCCCTTGGTCAGTGATGATTGCACATTTTTCTTGATCAGCAGGGGGTAGGTCAATCTGCCAGTACCCACTGATAAGGTCCATGGCGCTGAAGAACTTGGCGCCACCCAGTTGGTCCAAGGTATTGTTAATATGAGGGAGGGGATATGAATCCTTCTTGATAACAGCATTCAGTTGACAGTAGTCAATCACCACACGGTTGCTGCCATCCTTCTTTTTGACAATCAGGAAAGGGGAAGCCCAAGGGCTTTTACTGGGGACCAGTAAGCCAGATCCCAATAGCTTCTGATGCTCTTTGTTAGCCACGGCATGATTGGCTTGACTGCACTGTATAGGTCTGGAGCAGATAGGTGGACTGCCTTGAGTGTCAATATGATGCACAACATTGGCAGCCTTGCCCAGGTCATAATCATCCTTGGCAAACACATCTTTATACTGGGCAAAGAGATCCATAGCTTGATCCTTCTGCTCTTCAGAGAGGCCAGATAGAGAGTTGTGGCTTATGACTGATAGCACCACTGGTTGCTCACAGGGTAGACGCAACTCAGAGAAGTCCGCAAAGGGGGTAGTCTCCTGCAGGTTGTCATGCTCTTCCAGCTGTATATAAGCCAGAAGTTGGTGTTTGGCAACAACCATAGCTTCACAACTCATGTTGGCCAAGAGTATGAGTACCTCCTTCTCACTTGGCATGGGGATGCCTGGCGCAACCCATGATTCTAGTCTGGAGGCATTAGGGATGCCAATGATTTCTCCATGAGTACCAGCTGGTAGAGCCAGCAAGAGGCCTATATTGTGGATCACCTGGGTGCCAGGTGGGATTGTCACATTACAAGAGGCGTAGACTGGGATACCCTTGGCTTCCCCAATTGAGAGAGATAGCACCTTGACCTTCTTACTATGCAGCATATAAGCAACTGGAAGCTCTCTGTTGGCGTACTCCAGATTGATGTAGTGCAAGCGTTGTAAGGGCAGGTCAGACGGGCAATCACCATGATAAAACATGGGTATGGAATGGCCCAATATTCCAAATGTATGGTCTCCATGGTTAATCACAGTGCCATACTGAACCATGAAGCTAGTCCCAATAAGAATGTCATAGCTGTTGTTTTCCAGGACTATAGCAGGAGCAGTGATCATTAGATTCCCAAAGCAGAGAGGGAGATAAGAGTAGGCTCCTTTTTCTCTAGTGGTCAGTGGCCCAGAAGTACCAAACTCTTCATGGTAGGCCAAGTCCGGTGCCAGCTTAAGCTTCTTAACCAGCTGAGAGGATATAATGTTTCCAGGGGCACCAGTATCCAGTATGGCCTGAAAATGAGTCTTGTTCACTACCAGGTTGATATAGATGCAATCCTGGCAGTCTTTTCTGATCTCCATAATCTTTGAGACCTGGTGTATGCTTAGTCCTTTGAACTTCTCCAGGAAGGTAGCCATGGCAGCTCCCACAGCTGGACTTACTTCCTTGAGGGATTCTAGCAGTGCTGAGACGTTTACTGTGCAGAGCAGCTTGGCCAGTTGTTCAGCACTGTCTTCATCATGAGTGACTTCAACGCCTGGTTGAGCCAGTTGTTCAGAATAGGGTAAGGATACTGTTCTCCAAGCTATTTGGGGGATAACCACCTCAGGGCAAAGTGTAGTCCAATGAGTTTGCATGTTAACAGTGAGGACTTAATGGAGGAGGTCCTCATGAACTCTGTCAGACTCCACATCCTCATGTATTGATTGGGAGTTGAAGTCAATCAGGGAGGGCTCATCCTTAGGGTTGGTCCCAGAGAATGGCAAGGAAGCAGGCCTCTGATCTGGTTTGTCAGGGGGCAGTGGTATGGGGGGAGATGAGGGTGTCAAAATTACAAAGGCAGCCAAGGATTTCTCCTTGTTCTGGTGCTTAGTAGTTTTTTGACTGGTCCTCATTGTCCTCCTCAATATCAGCGTCCTTGGCGTAGTCCTCCTCAGTGTCCTTCATGCCTACATGATGGATCTTTTGGCGTGGATTCCTACATTCCTGAGAGAAGTGGCCAGCCATACCACATTTGAAGCAAGTACAGGGGCCATTGTTGACTGGAGCAGGCCAAAACCGTGTCAGAAGGCTTGGGCATCTCAACCGCCATGTGGGGTCTATGCTCAGATTGCTGGCAAGGGCGGCCTTCAGGGAGAGGGACTTTGAGCTCCTACTTGTAGGTGCATAGGAGGCAGATCATATCTGGTACAGTGCAAGCGTTGTAAATGCCTGACTTAAGGGCCAGAGATAGTTCCCAGTTGACACGTACAGCATTAAGGAGTTCTGACTGCACATCAATAAACTGCACCACACTCATAGACAACAGAGTTTGAGCTTCAAGGTAGAACCTAGAAGTGAAGTCTTCTAGGGTTTCCCCCACTTTTAACTTGGTGTCAGTGAAGTCCATCTTACAACCAAGGAGTGCTTCTTGGCTGCCAAATTCTTCTGTCAAGGCTCTGGAGACGTTGGCAAAGGTCCAGCCATTCTCAGGGAGACGTGGCAAGATAATGGTTTGAGTCTCAGCATCCAGACAGTTGATGATTGTGGAGTCCCTCATGACATTGTCTGCGCCATACATGGAGTTCTGGTACAGAGATAAGAACATGCCCACATTGCTCTTGCGGCCAAACTTGGGTAGATTGACGGGCTTGAAGTGGTTGGAGCCATGTTGGAGGGGAGCAGGTGTGATCCACACTGGAGAGCAGGTGAGGCGGGAACAGCTGAGGGTGGAGGCAGCAAACCTAGCCTCAGAGGCGCGGCAACAATTTTCCTCTTACTAGGCTTTGTGTTCACCTTCTCTGTTTTGAGCAGCTCTAGAAGCTTCAGGGGTGACCAGGACGTTGTCCTCAGACTCCAGTACTGGCTCTAATACTTGTACAGCGTTAGGAGCCAATAAAGTGTGGTCCTCATTGCTTTTATAGCTATGATAGAACTCAGGACTAGAGGACCTCAGCAGACTGTGGTGACTCTTGGAGTTGATGGACATAGCCTGTAAGTTGACGGCCATATTCTTACTGTTCATCCTATCCAATTGGCTCTGGAAGGTGTCCAGGAGAAGTTGTTGCTTGTCCAGCTCATCTTGGTAGACCTTGTTCTCCTGACAGTTGATATCCAATTCATCTTCCAGAGAGGTGATGCTCTTTTTGTGGGTGGCAAGCTCAGCTTGAAGCAAGGCTATCACTTCCTTGTCCTTCCTGACTTGGGTCTGGCTGTTGGCTCTGTCATGCAATTGGCAGAGTTTGAGACTATCCTGAAGTTCTGACACAGTGTGGTAGCCATCAAACAGGAAGGCAAGATCAGCACTCTGCTGGACCAATTCCGTCTGCATTTTCTTGTAGCTATCAAAGAGCTCAAGGATGTCTCAACCAAGAAGGGCGCTGGAAGGGGAGTTGTCAGTGGCAGCAGAAAGGGGGTGAACAAGGGGAAGGTGGCAAGGTGGCAGGCTAAGACTTCCACCTCATGATTCAGGCTTCAAACCATGGGGCCAGTCTCCAGCACATGGTTTGTAACCACACTAATCCAATTGGCGTCTACACCCTAATGGGTGAGGGTCTGTACCACATGAACTGGAACTAGCTTAGCTATACCCGCTTTGATGACATCAACCCAGTGGTGCATAGTGAACTGGTTGTTGGTGACTTTGGCAAGATACTAATTGACAGTGGTGAAAGTGTTGCCCAGCTCAGAAATTAGAACCTGGAGAAACGTCTGTTGGTTAGATACCAGTATTCCCTGGTCATGCACTAGGCTTTGGATGTAGCCCAGGTGCATTCAGTTGTGGCATACAGCAGGATGGGCAAATTGGTGTAGGTAGTCCTTGATATTTTCAACAGTACAGAGGTTATGGCAGAGCTGGTCAGGGTTGAACTGGGATAGATTCTGAAAGCAACCCAAGGCGTTTTCAGAAGAAGGCTGCTGTATGGCCAGGTGTTCAGAGCAAGAACCATTGTCAGCAGCACCAGCATCCATGGCGTGTATGGCATTACAGATGGCGTCCTTGGAAGGTGAAGAGTTGGTGTCCATCTCCAAGGGGGCAGGGGCTTGTAGGAGCAGTGGTTGACCAAAAACAATAGCTTGGGGGTGTTGATGTTCTGGCATGAATTGGCTTAGGTTGGGAAGGCCATAGGGAGCGCCTGCTCTTTCCCCAGCATGGGCATTAGCAGCAGTTAAGGCCAGTGCCTGGTGGTAATGAGAAGCAGTGGCAGGAGACTGGGCCAGGGGCATTCCTCCCTCCTCATTGAAAGGATTGCAGGGGTGGGGGCTGGTGGTGTTGAAAGACATGAGTGCCAATGTTGTAAAAGTTACAGCAAAGGGTTGCTAGTTTCTACAAACAGTTAGTCAGTGACCTTAATTCTTAATACTATACCTGTTGATGGTATAGTGACAGCCTATGAAGGACAGAAGAATAATAAGGTGTATAGACAAAACTGGTATTTATTTAGATAGTATTGCATTTATATAGTGTGAGGCGGGGGAATTGCCACCAGAGGCAGGGAGGCACAGACAGAAGAGCTTTCCAAATGGAGGAGAGTGGATTGGCACAGCTAAAAGTCCCGTGCAAGAGAACAACCTCTTCCTTGCAGCTTTCCTTAAGGAGGTAGATATAAATAACTTTGTCATTCTATTTATAATCCTGGAAGTGAAGCCTGTGCCTTGTGTGTGTTCAAAAGGCAAATTAAACACCTATTTTAGGGGCGTTTAAAACGTCTTTATCACTAGTATAATCAGGATGCAATAGCACAACTGCGCAATTTTTCCATCACTTAAACCCTAGATGGACAAATTTTTGTCTAATCCATTCAGGATCTGCAACAGTGTGCAAGCAGTTTGGATACAAGACGGTTGTAGCTCTCAAGGATAGAAGGATCTTGAACAGATGACTCACAGAACCAACTGTGCATAGGGCCCTCAATTTGCTTTGCAAGGTAGATAATCTTTTGAGATTCTGAGTTGAACTCTAAAGGGTATGCTAGGAAGTGGGCTTGTGTGAAATCTAATAAATTGAAGGTGCTATCAGAAGAATTAGATAATTTTTTAAACTTGGAAATGTTATTGAGTATAACAGTCTGACTATGATAGGTGGAAATGTTCTCTGTATTATCCTTATCAATGGGAGACTTATTCTTAAAAAATAAGATTGAAAAAGGTATAAAAGAAAGGACAAAGCTAGGGTGCAAAATAAGGTGGCTGCTAAAACAAACACAAAAATGGTTGAGAAAGAAAATTTTAATTCTGGCATATTGCCATGTGAATTTGAGATAAAGTAAGATCTCATGGTCTGGGGAAGATGATTGTAAACTAAAGCTTTTAACCCAGTAATATTTATATTAGTTAAATACAAAAATGTGGACAAGGTCTGTAAAAGCAACTGTACTAAGGCTCCTAAAAGCTTATACAAGGTGAAATAAGGACTAAGGCAGTTTATTAACCCTAAGAAAATAAAATAGAGTCCAGTCTTAATGACGTATGATTTGGTCAAAAAGTCAATCTCTAGGTCTGGGAATTGTTCTACACTAGTGAGAGAATTAGCGCTATCCACAATTAAATTGTGTGTATTACTAAAAAATGCCTAACTGGTGAAGAAGAAAGTCAAAAGGAATTATGGGAACAAAAAGTCAAAACTAACTAAGATAAAAAAAGAAACACAAGCCACAAAACCTAACAAGTACCTTTTTGAGGTACAAGTCAAACAATCTCAACTTATTGTTGAGACTGGTAAACCAAGCCTTTTTATTGAGCTTCAAAAAGTGAGGTGCAAATTGGAAGTAAAGGTTTAACCTAAAAAGGTTATCTGATCATTAGAAGGAAGACACCATGGTTTGTGGACCAACTGCTTGAATTAACTTTAAACAGTTAGGCAAGCATAAAAAAGATTTTGGAAGGAGGAGAAGGGAACAGTTACAGCAAAGCTCTATAGGTAAGAGCAAGCAAAAAAGTAGGAAAAATCAGTCCAAAACTGAAGGAAAGACGTAAGCAAGAGTATAGTAAAAAGTAAGACTTTTGGAGACAACTTCTAATCTTCCTAGTGTAGGTCCTGGGTTTGAAACCAGGTGGTGAAAGGTAAGGAATGTTTGGAAAGGTATTAACCATCATTTAGATCATAATTAGGCTTTGACAAAGTCAAATATGAAGTACAAATAAGGAAAATGAAGGGAAAACGTAGGAGTTTAAGAATTAAGTGACAGCAACAATCTTGATAATACTTTGAAGCCAAGGAGGCAAATAAATATATAAAAGAAATGGAATAGCAGCTAATAAAAAGGTGAGTGCTGACAAAGCATGTCCCTTACATCCCACTTGCACAAAGAGTAGACACCATATCAAGACATCACCACCTACTAGGACATACAAAGGCTAACAACCTATACCTCACACTAAAAGAGATAGTATGGTGGCCCAACCTCAAACAGGATATAATTGATGTTCTGAAAAATGCACAGCATACAAGAAATACACCAGCACAAAGGCTCCCCAGCCAACGGTCAACCCAGTACTGGACAAAGAACCATTCAAGGTTTGGGGGCTAGATGTAGTGGGCCCCTTCCCATAAACAAAGACAAACAAACATTTATTAATTGTAGCTTCAACTTTGCCACACACTGGCCCATCTGCTAGGCAAAAAAGGACCATAAAGCAGAAATAATAAACCAATTCATTAACAAAGCAATCATAGCCAACTACGGTACTCCAGACTACATCATAACTGATGGAGCAACTGAGTTATCAGGTCACGTAGTAAGCAACAACCTAAAATCCAAAAACATCAAACATTCCACAACCTCTCAATACAGGCCATAGGCCATTGGCAGAGTGGAACTCCTATACAGCAGCCTTATTGTTGCAACTGAACCAATGAGGATTCAGCACTTGGAATTGGGGAAGACAACAGTCCAATAGAAAGAACAGAATAATAAGAATAAAGTATTGTTTATTGTAGAATATTGTGATTAATATACCATATGGGGAAAGCCACAAGGCCACAAGGGGGTGGCATAGTGAGAAGTTTCATGTAAGGTTTGAAGCCAAAGAATAACTCATGTGGGGATCACCAAGTCAAATTGGTAGCGCTCCTAATTAGGATGAAGTACCCGCCATTTGACCTTGCCACCAGATTAATCCATAACATTAGATACATCAAGGGGCGGCTCATTGATTGCCCCCTGTGTATCGTAAGATACATTGGCAGGCAAGGTTCAAAACTTGGTTGCAACACCCCCCTTGCCCCCTGCTTGTTGTCAGACACCAAGACCGGAGTCTGAGGAAGGTCTGGGAAGGTCTGCACAAACAACTTTTGTGTGGGGATGGCACAGCAGGGGCGCAAGCAATCATGGTGAAGCTCCTTGGTGTTTCCTTGGGCATCTTTAAGTTGATAAGTGTGATTGTCATAGACTGCAGCTATCTTGAAGGGCCCTAAGTGGTTGGGTTCCAACTTGGCAGAATTGGGATTGATGGTGTAGACAGGGTTACCTACGGTGTATCTAGCTTTGAGGTGCTTTGTCCCTCCTGCAATCCGCTTGTGTTTGATTTCCCGGGTTTTGGCACGCCATTGGTCTAGGGATGGAGTTGTTACTAGGAGAGGCTTGTTGGGAACCTTGGACCGTAGCTTTCCCTGTTCAACCCCTGTCAGACTGTCAGGTGTCCCAAAGGCCAGGGTACTGGGGCTGAACCCTGTGCCCCTATTAATTCTTGCTTGCAGGATAATTAGAGCAGTGGGCAGGTGTTCAGTCCATGCGGTGTTAGGGTGCTCTTGTGAGAGCTTAGAAATCAATTAAACCAGTGAGCCATTTAACTGTTCTACGCGTCCATTGGCTTGAGGATGGTAGGGGGTTGTAACTATACGCTGGAGCACGTTCTTGGCACAGTATGCCTTCATGACATGTCCAACAAGTTTGGGGCCGCCATCTGTGATGAGGCGTTTGGGTTGCCCAAAGCAGGCCACAATTTCCTTGTCAATAAAGCGGGTAATAGTGGTGGTGGTGTTGTTGGTTGTTGTCCAGGCCACTGGTCAGCAAGTGAAGTAGTCAATGGCAGTGATAATGTACTTCTTCCCCAGTCTGTCTTTGGGGAGTGGCCCCACAATTTTGAGGGCCCACTGCTTGAAGGGTTCCATGGCCTTGATGGGCAGGACAGACTTAGGGGGTGCAGGTTTGGATGTGTTCTTTTCTCACAACATGCACGTTTCAAGGAGGTCCAAGATGTCTTGACACATGTGCAGCCACCAAACCTTCTGTTTCATAATCTCAAAGAGGTTACGCCCTCTGATGTGACCCAGGGCTTGGTGGTAGTGCAATATTGTGTCCCCTTGTTGTGTGGTGGGAATGTAAGGCGTCTTTTCACCTGTCTCTGCCCGGCAGCAGACGTTACCAGCATCAATGGTGAACTAAATTTTGTTGTCCTTCAATTTGGAGATGGTGACTGAGTTAAGGCCCTTGTAGCAAGTCGCCTCAGGACAGAGGTAGAGCATGCGCCAATCTGGGTCCAAGCCATCATTCCCAGTGATGGACGCTATGTAGAGTTGCAAAAGAGCGTCAGCTGTGACAAGTTCCTTTCCAGGCTTGTACTTGATGCGCAACTGGTAAGGGGATAGACACTCAACCCATCCTTCTTGGCGGCGTGTCAAGTGGGACTGCGTGTTGAAGTACTGAAGCAACTTGTGGTCTGTCAGAACGCGGGGTAGGAAGGTAGCTCCTTCCAGGTAACAGCACCACTTCTCAACACAGTGTACAATAGCTGTAAATTCTTTATTATGGATGGGGTAGCGTTGTTCTGAGTCAGTAAGTTTCCTAGACTCATATGCCACGGGGAGGAAGACGCCATTGTCAGTTTCTACCCTTAGCACGCCCCCTATGGCCCTGTTGGAGGCATCAGTCTCAAGTTTGTACTGTCAGTTTTGATTGGGGAACTGCAGTACTGATACTGTTGTGAGCCTTTGCTTCAACGTCTCAAAGGCTTGATCTCTGGAGGGGGTCTAATGGAAGTGCTGTTTGGTATTGAGGAGCTCAGTGAGAGGTGCAATTAATTCCCCACAATTGGGAATGAACTTGCGTAGTAGGCACCCATTCCTAGGAATTTCCGCACCTGGCCCACATCAGTGGGGGGCGGCATGCTGGTGATTGCCTTGATTTTGGCAGAGCCGGGCTTTATCTCTTGGGCAGAGATGGTGTGCCCAAGGAATAACAGCTCTGACTTGAGAAACTTGCATTTGGAGGGTTTAGCTTTTAGCTGGGTTTTCCAAAGGGTGTCAAGGACAGCACAGAGGTGTTGGAGGTGCATGGTTTGATCTTGACTGAAGACAATAATTTTTCAAGGTACACAACCACACATTTTCCAATCAGTTCCTCAAATGCTTTGTTCATCAACATGGCAAAGGTGGAGGGAGCGTTGGTCATTCCAAAGTTCATGACACAATACTCAAACAACCCGTAGCGCATGCAGAAGGCAGTTTTTTCCTCATCCCCTGGTGCAATGCGGACCTGGTTGTACCCCACAGTGAGATCAATCTTGCTAAAGACCTTTACACCTGCAAGTGTATCAAACAGGCCGTCAATCAGCGGCAGGGGGTACTTGTTCTTAACTGTCATCTCATTTAGGGCGCAGTAGTCTGTGACCAAGCAAAGGGACCTGTCCTTCTTATCTACAAAGAAGACAGCCGCCCCGTATGGAGAGAGTGAGGGGCAAATAAAGCCCTTATCAAGCGCGTCCACAAGGTGCTGGCTGAGGGTTTCATCTTCCTTTGATGTGGGACGGTATAATGGTCATGATTTAGATAACGGCCCTTGAAGTTGTACAGTGTGCTGAATCTCCCGGGGAGGAGGTAGCAATTCAAGTGTCTCACTGAATACATCCTTGTACTCCTCAAGGAGTGCCGCAAGCGCTGGTGGTGGTGAGGAGGTCAAGGGAGGGACCGTGGATGGTTCAGCATGGATAACTTTGACTGAGCATTGGTTAAAGTCTAGTTTCCTCTCCTTGAAATTGTATAAGCCTGTTTCCGTTATTCTGACAAACACAGTATCATGGAGTGACTTGCTCATTTCCACAGGGTAAATCTGGAACCCCACCCCATTTCTGTTGAGGGTGATGACAGAGGTATCCCAATTGATGTAGGGACAGTTGTGCCAAAGCCAGTTGAGACCAGCAATTACGTTGTGGCTGAGCCCTGCCATGATTGGCCCAGAGAGCTTAACCTGGAAGTTCCCCATTCTCACAGAGAAGGGTACTGTCTTGTGGGTGATGGCAACTTTGCGGGAGTCAGCTACTTGTACTGCTTTGAACCTGCTGGGCACTTGGTCTAATTGTTGAGAGTCAGTAAACGCCTGGTCCACCATAGTGTGGTTGGCCCCGGTATCTACCAGTAATTTGTGGGTGTTTCCACAGAAACAGAAGGGATAGGACAAGTGTGTTACTTTATTTTAGGAATGGCTTGCTTGCAATACGGGGTCATCACTGTGGACTTGAAAGTTGTCCAGGGTTTTGACTTTGTGAATGTTGTAAATGCAGGGATTTTTTGCAAGCAGGGATTGAGAGGATGGGTCAGGTGGGGTTGCAAGGCCTCTTGTTGCTAAAGCCCCCAGGCTTTTCCCTGATCCTTGATCTGTGCTAGCTGAAGCTCCCCCTTACAGGGGCATTTAGTCATATTATCCTGCTGACGGGGCTGGCGGCAGCCTACTTGATTGTGGCTACTGCCAGGTGTGGTACGTGGTTGGGATGAAGCCTCACTGGTACAGCGGAAGCCCATTGAGGCCTGATTGTTAGCCTCCACAATGGCCTTATAGCAGTTGTCAATGGAGGTGCAGCGACCTATGGAGACCCACTTACATATATGAGGTTTTAAGCCATTGATGATGAGAGTGAGTAGCATTGCATTTCTGTCGGTCACAGCTTTGGGGCGGCAGCAAGAGCTTGTTGCCAGGCGGCAAGGTACTAAGGAACGGAGCCAGTTTGTTTGATTGCTAGAAGAGGAGTTCCCACAACAATGGGGGGGAGGTTTTGCTGTAGCAGGACTTGGCAGCGTCTTGGAATGCTGCCCAGGTAATGTCAAGTTCCTGGCTGGCCCTGTGAGGCAACCAGACGCAGTGGCAACCCACATGGGCTCAGGGACCTGACAGATGCAAAGGCGGGTTTCAGTAGATTGGAGCCAACTGACAATGTCGGCCCCTTTGACGCCACCAGCAAAGGATTATAGCTGAAGGTTGAGCATGCACTGGGACAGATCTGACTGGGGCGGGGTGACGCTGGTGTCACGCTGCTTGAGGCGGAGCCAATTGTATACGCTGGTGAGAACTAGCTGGTCCTGATAGATGACGTACCCGTTGGGGATGTCCCCCTTGGGGATCGGCAGGAAGGTCTCTTGTTGGGGAGTAGCCATACAGCCTGTACTCTGTCCTTTCTTGGGGGGGATTTTGTTTTAGGTAGGTCGTAAACCTACCGCTGCTATCACTGTTGCAACTTAACCAATGAGGATTCAGTACTTGGAATTGAGAAAGACAACAGTCCAATAGAAAGGACAGAATAATAAGAATAAGGTATTTTTTATTGTAGAATATTGTGATTAATATACTATATGGGGAAAGCCACAAGGCCACAAGTGGGTGGCATAGTGGGAAGTTCCATGTAAGGTTTGAAGCCAAGGAATAACTTGTGTGGGGATCAGCAAGTCAAATTGGTAGCGCTCCTAATTAGGATGAAGTACCTGCCATTTGATATTGCCATCATATTAATTCATGTAGTTAGATACGTCAAGGGGCGACTCATCGAGCACCCCCTGTATATTGTAAGATACGTTAGCAGGCAATTCTGGAAACTCGGTTGCAACATTATCAGGACCCTAGAGAAAATAATGGATGGCAAAGTCAAAGACACATGGCCACTATACGTGAAACATGCATTACTAGTATCCTGGTTCCGTACTAATCAAGGGACAGGCTATTCACTGTTTGAGCTAACCTACAGATACAAACCAGAAATAATTACCCGCAACAAGCAGCCATACATAAAGATCCCCCTGGGGAAACCCCCCACAGTAGAACAAGTACCAAATCTACAACACATACACCTCAAAGCTAAAATAGCAGAAATAAAAAGGCTCAAAACATAAAAGGTAACCTCCACAGAGGAACCACTTCTCATTGACTCCCCCGTCTGGATTCTAGCTGGCAACAGAAAGAAACTAGACTCAGTACACATGGGACCAGGAAGAATCATCAAGTACAGACCAGATCATAACACCTATCTAGTATAATTCCAAGGTGCCAAACCCCCAATTTTTAAGAAATATCACAGAACCTGTCTCCGCCTTAGTAAAGGAGAACACTCAACCAGACTGGTTTCAACTAGTAAACAGCTCCAGGAGCATCAGGCGGCAGCCGTTAAAACAAAGCCCCCTCCTGATGCACCAGAGTAACCCCTTAAGGGGGGTGTTGAGGGTCTGGATGTACAAGCATTCTGGCTACCGCCAACCTACTTAACATCCAGCCATTGCCCAATTTGGTGCCCTTCTAAAATACTGTTTGGCATACCAAGAATGGTAACCAAGCAATATCACATGGCAATCCAAGTATCCAGTGGCTCAAACCCATCCTGTACATGACCAACCCCTAGGTTTGATCCAACTAAATATCTGCCACAGCCCAATCTATATAAGTCAAAAATATTATCCAATAAAAGATACTTCTCTTCTCTCCTAATTCCATATTTGAAGCTTCCCCAAAAGGCGCTCCTTATCAGTATCATTCTTGATTAAATCCATTGCACACAACAATTGAGTGGTTTCATTTACATATTGTCATAAAAGTTGCAGCAAAGGGTTGCTAGTTTCTACAAACAGTTAGTCAGTGACCTAATTCTTAATAATATACCTGTTGATGGTATAGTGACAGCCTATGAAGGACAGAAGAATAATAAGGTGTATAGACAAAACTGGTATTTATTTAGATAGTATTGCACTTATATAGTGTGAGGCAGGGGAATTGCTACCAGAGACAGGGAGGCACAGACAGAAGAACTTCCCAAATGGAGGAGAATGGATTGGCACAGCTAAAAGTCCCGCGCAAGAGAACAACCGCTTCCTCGCGGCTTTCCTTAAGGAGGTAGATATAAATAACTTTGTTGTTCTATTTATAATCCTGGAAGTGAAGCCCGTGCCTTGTGCGCGTTCAAAAGGCGAATCAAACGCCTGTTTTAGGGGTGTTTAAAACGTCTTTATAACTAGTAGAATCAGGATGCAATAGCGCAACTGCACAATTGTTCCATCTCTTAATCCCTAGATGGACAAATTTTTGTCTAATCCATTCAGGATCTGCAACACATATTTAGTTGCTATTGTGTTTTGTTTTTGGAATGGGTTTTGACTCACTACCTGTGGGTATATTTTGTCACCAATTTAAATAGTAATCATGTGTACACCAAATGTCATAAAGGACAAACTCCTGCTAACTATGCTTATGAGAAAACCTCAACTACGGGAGTCAAACCCCAAAACCCTGTGAGCTGCCCACAGTTTCCTGGACTAAAACCAGAGCAGGACTTGACTTTGGGAAATCTCCTGAGTTTGGATGAACAAGAATTACTTGCTTCAAGGCCTCCCAGGACAAAGGTTCCTGTTAACCCAACCAATGAGAGCACAGGCCAAGCCAGGGATCCTGAAATAACTTGGGCTACTGTGGCTGGGAAAGCAAAGAAACCTCCTGTGGAACGCAGGCCACCCAAGGTTGACCAACCCTGCAACCCAAAAGGAAAATTTGAGTCTTCTCAGTTCAAGCCAGCCAATAAACTATCTCCCGCAATGGATGCCACTGAGGGCTGCAAAACCCCGGTAGATGGTATCATCAGGCCCAAAGGAAATTATAAAAGTTTCTCCATGGCAGATGGGTATACTTATACCCTGGGCCGCCAGGAATTTGCCCATTGCCATTCTTGCAATAAAGTGACATGAACCTTTGGTTCAACCAGGTTATTACATATTTTATTTTAGTTCTATTTCATTTGCAGTCTACCTCTATTAGTTCTGTACCTCACACCCAACAACCCCAAGAAACCGCAGACCAACCGCCTGAACTATATTGTCTGCCAGGAGCTCCCTTTGGCCTGTTAAATTTCACAGAATACCCACCCAACCTGGAGTATTTGGAATTCATCCTAGAGGAAATCCTAATCTATGACCTTGAAGCCAGAACTAGAGAAACTGATACTATTGGTAGAGAAGGAACTTGGGTCACCATACCTCTCCTGCTGTTCCACATCAAGTACAACTACCTGCCTTCCTATCTAGTTCCAATGACACCACCTATCGCCCCGCGGCCTGACTACCTGCAGAAATCTGTTGCAACCAATGAATCCACCTCCACACAGGTATTTGGGGTGATGTACATCACCCTCACCGGCCTGATCAGTTCAATGGTGCCTGATAGCAGCCCCTGGGCTTTTCTGGGCAAATCATTATCTTATATTGTAAAGTTAGCTCCAATCTTGTGGTGGGCCCTTTCCACAGGACCCGCAGGCCAACCGCCCGTAAGTTCTTAAGATCCTCCCCCACAGGCTGGATCCCTGACACCAAAGGTCAACTCACACTATTTTTTTGTGAATACTTGTATTTTGGTTTATATTTTGAATAGTTGCACTTGGTGCACAAGCAATTTGTTGCTGTATTGACCCATTTTGTCTATTAATGCCAAAAATCCCTGTTAACAAAGGGTATATTTTAACCTGAAGTTGGAATTTGCTTAAATCTGAAATCATTTTGTTTAAATCTGAGGTATTTTTGGTTATTGCCATAGCTTTTAAAACTACTGTACTATTTTGAATACCAAGTTATGACTCCTGTTGCCATATTGCAGTAATTTTAAAACCTGTTGAGATAAAAAATCTCAGTCTAAAAATAAAAACAGGTCAGTCTAAAGGCAAAACCAAAGTAGATCCAAATCTATTGTAATTTAATATAAATTCCTTGATTTTTTATTTCATTTTTAGACTGAGTTGTTTTTGTTTTTAGACTGATATTCTTTGTTTATCTCAACAGGTTTGAGAATTATGGTATTTGTTTATGTGTATATATTTATATATTTATATATTTATTCAAACTGGCCCTGTAATTTTCATTTTATTGCTTTAATAGCATTCCTTTAATTTTGCACAATTTCTACACCCAAAAAAGAAGCTAAGAATAGTTTCATCCAATTTTTATTTCAGATGGCATGCATTTATCTTGATGGCTTAGCACTGAGACGGTATTGGCTGTTTTTCATTTTTGTTTTGGTTCTATGTGTTGTGAACTTGATTTGATGTTGCTCTGGTTTTTGTGTGTGAATTTTAAATTAAAGCGCCCAACTTTTGTTGCCATGTTCAAAACATAGTAAAAATAATAGAAAATGGGATACATGTGAGTTGATTTATTTGCATTTTGAGGCCCTGATCTTACTATGTGACTTTGATGTGTTGTGTTTCTGATATGAATGTTGTGTATTTGAGTTGGTTTGCTAATTAAATCCTGGGCTCACTTTAATTTGGCTTAAATTATATGTTCAATATTATGTTTTTTATGCATGGCTTCATTTTTCTATAATCTGACTTTGATTTGTCCATCTACATAGCCATAAAAAGTAGCTTAAGTGCCTTGAAAATTCTAAAAATAATGTACACCACAGCTTGTGAAACTTCATAGAAAGGATTATCATTGGTTTCTGATTCATTAAGAATATAGAAATTTTCAACCATCTTACTCAAGTACATCTTTTCAGCACCCAAGTCAATTTTTTTATTAGAATTTATTCCTGCAATAAACATATCTCGCCTTATTATTCTTTGTTTGTTTATTAGTATTTTCTGGACAGATGATTGAAAGTCTCCCTTTTTGGTCCTTGGCTACAATCTGAATCAGCTTATTCCTGTCCTCTATCTTGTCTCAAGAGTTAAAAAAATGGTTTTATCCTTATCATTTTTCAACCCTCACACTTCAATCAGAAGAAATATATACTTTTATAGAAAGTAAAGGACCCTTGTTTGGTGTTGAGCCAGTATCATTCTCTGTAAACAAGATCCCTTACAAAGGCCAAGTAGCACATTGTACATTTAGTAGTTAGATAGTGCAAAAGTGATGTTTAATTAAAGTTTCTTGTGATCTATTAAACGGGAAATCCTTATCCAAACTAGGACAAGATTGAACAAAAGAATTGAGTGATGAATAATAACTCTTAAAGGGTAAATGATAAACAATTAATATAGAGTGGTACATGTTAAGAAAAATAGAATTTAGAATATAAGCTGCATGAATTGGAGAAATGATATGGTGGTGGCAGTATATAAGGGTTAACAATTGAATGATGGAAGTTTGAAAAGAGGATCTGAAAGAGAGGACAAATTAAAATCCATGACACAAGGATTTAGAGCTACATCAATGTGATCAGATACTACAAAACTAATAAGGAGGAAATTAAGGAAAGCAGATTATTCTATTTATCTGAGTAGTGCTCATTGTGATAGGTATTTAACTACTGCTGATGATGGGCCTACTATCAGTTGTTTTAAAGCTTATTGATGAGGAGATTAGGAGGCAGTATTCACCTTGAAACTTTTAACCTTGAGAGTATACTCTATGATGTTATAGCTAGAATAGTTATAGAGGTCTTTTCCTAGCTTCTTTGAGGCTCTGACAATTGATCAGATCTGCTTCCACTCACTTATTATTTTTTATCAAGGTATTCTGTCAGCAGCAGTTCTGGATTCGTTTCTCTGGCTTGTTTTTTCAGAAAAGCAATTCACGTGAATTGAACTATGGCAGTATCTAAAGGATGATAATCACATAGATTTTCTAGATATTTTTAAATATCAGATAATTTGATTGTTTATAGTTTCATGTTATTTTTCTTAAGTGAAGTTTTATGAAAGTTCTCGTTTGCATATGGGCTAAACTAGTATTATAGTAAAATATTGCATAATAGGATAATAATTAAAAGGTTTCTTAAACTTTAATGAATCATGTTTAGATTGGTATTTTATACAGCTACACAATAGTTCAAACAGTTTCAATTGAGCATTAAATTTTCTCAAAAAGAGAGGGAATGATGTTTGGAAGTTCATCAATAGTTCTGATTACAAGGTGAGAATCATTTGCAAGAGACTCAGGAACAGTGCCTTTAGAACCGACAACATGAATTGTATTCCAGCCTAGTTGGCGAGCAGCATTTAAGTTCTTTGGGGAGTCATCAACAAAATAGCAAAGTTCTGGCCTCTTTACATTTGCATCACCCATGGCGCGGTAGTAGGCATTAAGTTCTGGCTTGCAGCTAAATCCTGGCTGGCTATAGTCACAGTAGGTAAGGCCATCAAACAAATCATGAATTCCAAGAAGCATCAGTACCTTCTCTGCATGCTAAAGAGGTTAGAAAACAAAAGCAAGTAAACTCTTACAGGTCGGTTGGCATTAGTAAAAGCCCATTTTTTCATGTTGAGACGGAGAAGCATTTTTCTAATATTTAGATCAGGCTTCAAGATGGTTTCAAGAGGCAGAGATTGGTCAACATGGAGATCTAAAAGGTTAGAATGTCTGATAAATGCACTGTAATACCATAATGGTTAGGGTCAATGTCTACAAGGGATTAATAATAGTAGTGATATTAGTCTTACCATGATGCATGATGAATCCTCTAACAGCCAGTCCATACGACTTATAGTAGCCAAGGGTGAGATCAACAACTTTATCTTTAGGAATACCTATCCTCTCTCCATATGCAGCTATTCTAGAAGTGTGAGCATGTGTGAGCATACAAGATTACCTTTCAGTCATCATACCAGATATCCCGGTTTCAATGTCATAAAGACAATTGTCAATATCGAAAAAGAATACCTTCTCATCACCTGGACTGGGGTCAAGACCTTCGCCTGTACCGTCATAGGCTACTGTCTTAAGCGGAAGATCGCCCTGGATTCCGCGGAGTTCAGATACTGTCATCATTTTGACGCCTACAGCCGAAAACAAGGTAGAGTGGAAAGGAAGAAGCCGAATTTGAGATCCACTGGACCTTTATACCTCACTACTCTCAAAGCATGGCGGATGTGGAACGTTTGACTTGATGTTCACATCCGCAGCCCCCTGCTCTAAGCAGGAGTCTCAGCAAGGCGAAAAGGGAGCACCTCTCTTTAAGCTAGATGTGATGTAATATTCCCTAATTTAGCCCAACCCAGAGCGTGATATGTGGCTTTAAAGAGAAATTGTTAGCTCGGTTAGCCAAACCCAGCCAATGAAAGTGACCTCGATATGGAGCCGCTCAACATCTGAGCAACTCCGAGTCGAAATAGAGGATATCCACCAACAAAATTATGTACTATAATTACTTCGAGCCTATAGATTCAACATCAGGGTTTTAGCGTATAAATTTGATGCGTAATAAAATGCGAATCTTAATTGAGTCCAAACAACCATTTGCAACGGGCAACTGATTGGTTTGATTTTAGTTTAGCTCCGTGAAGTAACAGCATGCTAATTCACGTTTTCATAGAATTATGCTGCTGTGGTCCAGGCCGGCCAGTTTCAGCTCTGGGACTTGATTTAAAGTTATTTAATAGTAATCAAATATAGTGATTTCGTCGTTTTAGCTGGGCCGAAGCATCCCAATGTACAATATATTAAACTGGTGCTGGCTTAGTATGGGTGGACTCTATTTAAAAAGATTTAAAATAAAGTTAAAATTAACTGTTCTTCCCAGCTAACATATGACAATATTTGTTGTGCCTAGGACAGTTGCAGCACGATTCTGACTATGGAACAAGTCGATTCAAAGATTTATTTCAAAATGTTTAAATATATAAAATCCCAATTTTGGCTATAGCGGCCCAGAGCTGGAAGCTAGCCGAGGCTGAGCTGAAGTATCCCTAATTGTGGCGCAAACCGCTTATTAAATCATCGCCCAACGCTAACTTTTGGTCTGGGCTTAAGCCTTATCGGGACAATCTTTATCACGATCTAGCATAGAGCGATCTAAAACTTGCAAATATGAATTACAATACATGACCACCCAGCCAAGATAAAAAATCCAAAGTTCAGCAAATCGATTTGAGCTTACACTCCATCTACAACACGAATCATAGAAGATACCCAAGTCAAGCTTCATATAATCCCCTACATGACTTATAAATATTTTACCCCTTCATAAATCCCCAATTTCACCGCAGTGAATATAAACCCTAATCCAAATCCATTTTTTCATCGATGCAATGCAAAACCAGGAGCTTAAACATCATACCTTTGCGAGGCGAACACAATGATGTAATAATAAATCCATTGAAATATTTATATAGGATTGATAAAAGCAACAATATTGCGTTATAAATTAAATTAGGAGCATAACTTATAGTAATAACATTTCGATTTCATAATCCTTTAAGCGGCTGAGCAATAGATCTACACTGATTTAAACTTCACATTGCAATATACAGATTTAACAAGAGGTAGCCAAGCGACGTAAACGCCTACAGTAGTTTTAAAAGCTATGGCGACAACCGAAAATACCTCAGATTTAAACGAAATGATTTCAGATTTGAACGAAATCCAAGTCACGCGAGATTCAGGATTCAGATATTTTAAATATTTTCGGTTAATAAATGAACTGACAAACAAAAAAATTCACTAGCCCATTATACGAAACTATAGCAAATATCAAGCAGCGTTATTTAACCATAAACAAAATGAACTGACACAGCACATTAGATGGATGCTGTTTCAGAGTATATTATAATCCAATCAGGATTCATATGAGGCACCAGCAGAAAGACTAAAATGAAACTAAATTTGGGCAATATAGAAGCAAGATTCAACAAGCATGAAACAAAATGAAGTCATACAAGATGTGTAGTATGAGTAGCCTAAAATAGAAAAATAACAGTATAACAGCCAATCAAAAGCTATCTAATTTAGGAACAGAGGCATTTTATTCATTTTCATGGCTCCTGATTTGTGTAAAATAGTTTTGAGAGCTTTCTAAATATGGACTCATGATTACAATAAAAATAAATCATAAAATTTTAAACTTTTACTTTTAGTGATTTTATCCTAGGTTTTATTTTAAGATGGTTTTCAACAGCAATATCTTTGATGGCACCAGCAACCAAGCCAGCAGCAGCCAAGCCAGCTTTAATGGAGGCAAGGCTCAGAACGTGGAGGCACCCGTTTACACCCAAGCCTTTGAGGTGGGTAACAAGGAAGCTGACCGGTACCTGACCCCCGACCCATATGACTTTACTTGTTCAGTAGTCACTTAGTGTCTAGCTCTGCCCCTGCTCCCATACTCACCCCTGCACAAGCTGCCTATCAACCAACCAATCAAAATGACAACCTTAATTCAAAACAACTTCCCGCCATCGCCCAACCTGCCCCCCCTCAGCCAATCAGGCTTCAGCTCCCGCCACCCAGTGCCCCAAACTCAGAATAATTACTGCCCAAATTCTCCAAGAAATTGTGGCACTGAACCTGCAGGGTCTGTCCTGTGATCAGATTGCAACCCAATTGTAATTTACCTGAGCCATTGTAATCTGGGAGTTCAACAAACTAATGAACAGGGGGAATCTGATTGGGACAGCCAAGAAGCCCAAGAAGGCCCCAAGTTACACATCACTGAAGTGTACCCAATTATGCTTGACCTCCTGCAGCGGGATCCCAAGCTTCCCTTGACCCAGTTCCAGAAGCAACTTGTGCATCATGGTATTTGGGTGTCTGAGTGCATGGTGCAGCTCTGGATGTATGGGAAAGTGTCAGGGACCCAGTCTCGGGCAGCTGGCCCACCGTTTCTGGGGGTAACTTGGGCTGGGGTTTTTGCGAGCAGGGCCCACCACAAGAGAGGAGCTAACTTTAGAAGATAGGTAGCAGACTTCCCCACCCAAGACCACGGGCCGGCAGCCAGTACAATGGTGTCCACCACCCCTGTGAGGGTGATGTACACTATTCCAAAAAGCTTGCTGGTATGGTCGGTTGGGAGGTCGGGTGAAGAGGCTGGCATCAGTTTGGGTGTTACGGGCGGTTCCATATAGATATTGTAGGCCAGGAGATAATTGAATTTTCCTCTAAATAGTTTGGGGGTGAAGAATATCCACAGGCCTTGGCAGTTGTATCTAATAGCGGATTGGATGCGGGATAGCGGGTCAAGTTTGAGGATTTTCTCTGGTGTATAATACTTATATTTGGGCTTCAAGGGGTAATCAGTGAAGTGAACGAGCCCAAAGGGTGCACCAGATGGACAGAAAACTGCAGACGGTGGGGAAGGAGGGCCAGGAGATCTCAAACTGAATTGATATATGGCAAATACAAAATATGGCAATAGCTGTAAGAGCCAAAGTAACATAACCTTTATTTAAAAATGGCAATAAGGTTCAAGCGCAGAATCTATAGGCATATATAGCATTCTGCCTCCAAACTTATTATTTTCCATCAGGGCTTTATCAAAATATTGGAAAAAATGCGGGCAGACAGCCAGAGGGCCCGGGTGTGAGAGCAGCAAAATGGTACCTCAGCTGGGTGTTCTCTCATTAGTCAGAACGTCCAATTTGATCACTCAATTTTCTTGATTCTTTGCTGTGGTCACGGGGTCGGGCCCAAAGCCTGGGTTTATCTTTGGCAGTAGGGTTTGGTTGGTTACTTGAGAGGACTTCAAACTCATGAAATTCACAGAGGCGCCATCTCTGCTTCCATTAGGAAATTTGAGAGACTCCTCTTTGGGCGCCACCATGGTCGAGCTGGTGCAGGTATTCTGGCTTTGGGACTTAGCGGGAGCCTCAGCTTGCAGGGGCTTGATCCCAAAAAAATGCGGGCGGGCTGGCCCTTGGTCCCTGGGCCCAGCAGCCAGCAGGAATGTAGGTTCAGGGTTCAAATCCCACCCTTGGGCCTGGGTTCCCTGGGGTAGTGGATTGTCAATCCTGACAGAAAGTGGCTTCAGTCTGGGTCCTTATAAATGTTGCCGGTGACCAATGGGATGGCACTGAGGATTTCCGTATGATCAGGACTTTGAATCAACCCTGATACAATGCTTGAAAAGTCTATCAGATGACGTCATTTTTATCTCTTACTATAAGCTATCAATAGCTTTCAACAATTTTGGCGCTCAGGGAAGAACCACCACCCAAAAATAAAGGAAGAAGGTCAATAAGGGGAAATTCATTGGTGCGTTTCTGGATGTTTCAGCCAAAAGTTTTGTCTACTATTGGACAAACCCAGACTTCATCAATGGCTACTTGTAAAGTCACATCCTCGGTGGATTAATCCACTCCTGGGATAGCTCAAATTCCAAACACCAGGGTTTCTTGAGCCACCAGATGGAGGGAAGATCCACCACCCTTGAGGCCATCCAGGGACACGGGCATCTGGCCTCAGTCTACCCCGTCAGCCACACTGACATTCATCTGACAGATGTCGTGTTCTTTAATATTGGAGATACACCCCAGGAGCGCCGCCCTCAGGCTTTCAACAACCTCTATCTTGGGGTCCTTGACAACAATTCTCTCTTTGGTCACCAACTGGTGGCTGACTTGTTTGCGCAAATGGTTTTCCATGTGAACATGGGTAACCAATCACAAAAAGACAAGCACCTCCCACCCTGTACCACAGCCACCTACCAGCCAATCAAGCCAATGACAGACAAGGAATATGACAAGTTGTATATGGTGGCCATCACACACAATCCTCCTACCCCTGCCACCATTACCCCCACCTGCCAGCCCCACCTGCCCAATCACAGACCCCTTGTGCCAGCACCAGCTCTATTCCTTCCTTCACACAATATTTTTCCTACTAGGCATCTCTCTTCCTGCCCCCCAATAAACTCCCACCGCTAAACATTTTCTATTTATATTATCTTTATTTTGAATTTTGATTGTTCATTTTCTCTTTGTTTATAGTTGGTTTTATTCTTTATATTCAGTTTATTTCTATAAAATCATATATTTACTATGCTGTGTATCTAGATCCAGAACACAGTTATTTTTAGCACCCAAACACTTCCCCTTGTGAAAATATTAACAACAATTTGGTGATCATCTAAATTTGAATTAGAAAATTATAGGTTAATTGTGTTTAGATAAAAAAGCTGATCCAAATTTAAAACCTTAATGATAAACTTTAAGCTAATCAGGAGCCAAGTGATAAAGTGATTGCTATGACATAAAAGGTCATTCAATAATTCTTTGGTGCATGTGCGCTAATTAATATGATTGGCTGGTTGTTTTGTCATTGTGCGCCATTGTTGCTGTGGCAAGTTGCTGATGGACTAGTGCCCAATCAGCTGCTGGGTTAACACTAGTCCATCAACAGCTTGCCACAGCAACAATGGCGCACAATGACAAAACAACCAGCCAATCATATTAGTTAGCACACATGCACTAAATAATTATTTAATGACCCTTTATGTCACAACAATCACTTTATCACTTGGCTCCTTATTGACTTAAAGTTTATCATTAAGGTTTTGAATTTGGATCAGCTTTTTTATTTAAACACAATTAACCTATAATTTTCTAATTCAAATTTAGCTGATCACCAAATTGTTTTCAATATTTTATCAAGAGGCTGTGTAAAGTGCCAAAAATAATATGGCAATTAAGGAAACAATGCCAACACAAAGCAAACAACACATATTGAGATAAGTGTAAACATACATAATGGGTAAAAAGATCGGATAATGTAGTAAATGGAAAAAAACAAGAATAAACAAAGATGCAATAGTATCAGACTAATACATATTTATTGGGGTGAAAGCTATAAAAAAGTGTTGAGAGTCTGGATGTACAAGCATTCTGGCTATCACCAACCTACTTAACATCCAGACATCGCCCAATTTAGTCCCCTTCCAATATACCGTTTGACATACTGAGAATGGTAACCAAGCAATATCACCTGACCGTCCAAGTATCCAGTGGCTTGAAACCATCTAGCACATGACCAACCCCTAGGTTCAATCCAACTAAATCTCCGCCACAGTCAAGTCTATATAAGTCTAAAGTATTATCCAATAAAATATACTTTTCTTCTTTCTTAATTCCATATTTGAAGCTTCCCCAAAAGGCGCTCCTTATCACTGATAGCAGCTACAGTTTTTTGATCACGCCCATGAGAGAGAAAATGACTGACCAAAACCTGCTCATCTTTTCTCATGTACTCAACCAGGCCACATCCCAGGATACCTGGAAAACGTACTTCCGCGCCCACAACATTGATGAAGATATATCTAGTGGATGCACTGTATTCAAAGGTCTGGTCATGCCCAAAGCATGTGCCAAGATAATTCAATACAGTTGCTCTCTTCAACCACAAACAAACACACAACCACCTATCACAGGTGAAGTGACCAACACCAAATACGTTGGTATCAACAAGTTCTTTGATAAAAACAAAGAAAATGTCATCACGTGGCTAGACCACACAGCCACTAAACTCCGCGCCAGCCGCATCCCTCATGAGAAATGGGTCCAGGAAGCCAGCAAGCACCTGTACAAGGCTGCAGCTAACTGGTTTGCCACCTGGGTTGGCTCACAAACTGAAAACCAGCTTGACAACTGGGAAGAGTTCAAAGCATAAATCACCCACAATTTCTGCGTCACTGAATCCCTCCAAGACATCACAATACAGCTCAGTGATCTTCCTCAGAAGACCACTATCACAGCTTACGCCAACAAATTTGAGGAAATACATTTCAAAATCCAAAACCCAGCACAAGCTGACAATGTACATACCAGAGCCTCATTCATCAACAGAGTGAAACCCTCTGTCACTGCCCTCATCCGCCCAGAGGCTAATACCTCCATGCCCGCGCTCATTGTAGAAGCCAAGCACACAGAAAAACACGCAAACATGGAATATGCTGCACGCAACGGCAATCACTCCTCAAACGGCAATGGCAGAGAAAAATCCAATGGCAATAAACGCTAGAACACCAACCATAAAAACAGCAACTCCAATTGTAACAATGGCAATCACAGCCAAAGCGCAAACTGCTCCCATCCCAAGAAAGAGGACACCACCAAAGTTAACAATGCTGAAGTAGCAACCCGCTATGAATCTGACCCCACATTCTCTGACCTCAAAGGTCTCAAAACAGAGGAAAAGGGAAAAGAGGAGGGGGAACAGGCTTAAGTGCCCCTGTCTCCCCCCAACTTGACAAGAAATTGTACCAAGGCACAAACTTTGCTACTCGCATTCCCTGTCTCCCGCAGTCCTCCATTTTTATGAACTTAAAAATTAAAGATTGCTCACAACTTCTTGTCTATCCATGCACTTACAAATCACATACACATAAAATTTCATTCAACTCTGGTGCACAACACACTATGGTTAGCAAACTCTTTGTAGCCAAGTACAAAATACCAGTTGTCAAATCCAACTTCAAATACGCCAGAATGCAGATAAATCAAAGGTTCTACTCAAAGGCAAAACAACTCCCTTCATAATTGACCTCCAAGGCATAAAAACTTCCATCAAAGGACTGGTCATGAACAACATAAACTATGACATTGTAGCAGGCATGGACTGGTTCACCCAAGTGAACCCCAGTGTATGTTAGAAAATAAAAACTATGACCATCAAATGCAACAGAGTCAATTTTAACATCCTCAAAAAACCCAATGACCTCATTCTAAGAGACACAGTATTTGTCCAGGTCATAAACCAAGATGAATCAGAACATCTAACCAAAGATAGTACCCTCCACATAATGAGGTACACTGAGTTAAATAACATACAAACAACCAAAATCCAATGCCCAGAACTTGCAGCACTCCTAAATGAATACACTCCTGTATTCAAAGAAGAACTCACAGAGCTACCCCCCAAACGGGAGGTCAAACATGGTATTAACTTATGTAAAGCCATGCCTAAACCTGCACTCCTCTACAGACTCTCTCCCATGGAGACCCAAACCCTCAAGACCCACATCAAGGACAACCTAGCCAAAGGATTCATTTACCTGTCTAAATCCCCGTGGGGGCAGCAGTGTTCTTTGTAAAGAAAAGGGAAGGTACTCTACATCTAGTAACTGACTGCAGAGCACTAAATGAAAGCACAGTAAAGAATAAATATCCCCTTCCACTAATAAAAGATCTGTTTGCAAGACTCTCAGGAGCCAAATTTTTCTCCAAAATTGACCTCACCTCAGGTTATAACCAAGTTGAAGTAAAGGAAAAGGACATACCAAAAACCGCGTTTGTACGCAATTTGGATCCTTTGAATGTAGAGTAATGAACTTTGGGATGACCAACACTACTGCAATGTTTGTCCCCATGATAAACCAAGCACTAAATAGTCTCTCAAATACATTATTCTACCTCAACAATATCATAATATTCTCAAAAACAAAAGAGGAACACCTCACGCATGTCTGCAAGACACTCAATTGACTCACAAAGCACAAACTTTACGCAATACCAAATAAGCGCCAATTTATGGAAAAGGAACTCCTGTTCTTGGGCCACATTGTCTCTGACAGTGGCATCAAAGCCAATACTGAAAAAAAAGCCATAAATAACATGCAACACCTCACCTCCGTTAAACAATTTAGATGCTTTCTTGGTATGGTAGCTTACCTAAGGAAATACATCAAAGACTGCAGAAAACTAATCACACCAATCAATGACTTAACCAAGGGTAATGTCAAAAAGAAATTAATCTGGACACCAGAATGTGACAATAATTTCCAACTATTAAAACAAGCTTTGATTGAAGCACCAATCTTGTAATACCCTAATAACAACGGGTGCTACAAGTTTGAGTCAGATGCCAGCAACACCGCCATTGGCGCAGTCCTGCGCATCTGCCAGCCAGGGCAGCAAGACTTCCTGCCAGTATGTTACAAAAGCAGAAAACTCTCTAATACTGAGCAGAGATACCCAATACACGACAAGGAATTTCTAGCAATATACCACACATGCAAGAAATGGAGATGTTATCTGGAAGGACATTTAAATGTCGGAGACTAACTGACCATAAATCCTTAATCTATTTCAAAACTCAGAACGCACTTGCACGGCAACAAGCCAAATGGATGTCCTTGCTGGAACAGCTTAACTTGGACATCCAATACAAAAGGGGTGCAGAGCTGGTCAAGGCTGATGCTCTCTCTAGACTATGCCATCCTAGAGAGGATCACCCAGACCACCTGGACCCTGACTGGCCAAACCTGTTTAACACTGAGTATAAAACCAAAGGGAAAGACCACTCAACACATCAACTGACTCATGATACATTAGTAAGGAACAAAAAGTATTTCCATGTATCAAATGGCACAGTATACCAAATTATTAATGAAAAACATATCCTGTACATCCCACTCACACAAAGAGTTGTCACCATACTAAGACATCACCACCTACTAGGACATACAAAGGCTAACAACCTATACCTCACACTAAAAGAGATAGTATGGTGGCCCAACCTCAAACAGGATATGTTGATGTTCTGAAAAAAGCACAGTATGCAAGAAATACACCATCACAAAGGCTCCCCAGCCAACGGTCAACCCAGTACTGGACAAAGAACCATTCAAGGTTTGGGGGCTAGATGTAGTGGGCCCCTTCCCAGAAACAAAGACAAACAAATGTTTCTTAATTGTAGCTACCAACTTTGCCACACACTGGCCCATATGCTAGGCAAAAAAAGGACCATAAAGCAGAAATCATAAACCAATTCATTAACAAAGCAATCATAGCCAACTACAGCACTCCAGACTACATCATAACTGATGGAGCAACAGAGTTATCAGGTCATGTAGTAAATGACAACTTGAAATCCAAAAATATTAAGCACTCCACAACCTCTCCATACAGGCCACAGGCCAACAGTAGAGTGGAACGCCTAAACAGCAGCCTTATCAGGACCCTAGAGAAAAAAATGGATGGCAAAGCCAAAGACACATGGCCACTATACGTGAAACATGAATTACTAGTATCCCAAGTCCGCACCAACCAAGGACAGGCCATTCACTGTTTTAGCTAACCTACAGGTATAAACCAAAAGTAATCACCCTCAACAAACAGCCCTAAATAAAGATCTCCCTGGGGAAACCTCCCACTGTAGAGCAAGCACCAAACCTACAACACATCTGCCTCAAAGCTAAAATAGCTGAAATGAAGAGGCTCAAGACATAAAAGGTAACCCCCAGAGAGGAACCACTTCCCATCAACTCCCTTGTCTGGATTCTATCTGTCAACAGAAAGAAAATGGACTCAGTACACAGGGGACCAGAAAGAGTCATCAAATACAAACCAGAGCACAACACTTACCTAGTAAAATTCCAAAGTGCCAAGAACGCAATTATCAAGAAATACCACAGAACCTGTCTCCACCTCAGTAAAGGAGAGCACTCAACCAGACTGGTTCCAACTAGTAAACAGTTACAGGAGCATCAGGTGGCAGCTGTGAAAATGAAGCCCCCTCCTGATGCACCAGAGTAACCCCTTAAGGGGTGTGTGTGTTGAGAGTCTGGATGTACAAGCATTCTGGCCACTGCCAACCTACTTAACATCCAACTATCGCCAAATTTAGTCCCCTTCCAATATACCGTTCAACATACCAAGAATGATAACCAAGCAATATCACCTGACCTTCCAAGTATCCAGTGGCTTGAACCCATCTAGCACATGACCAAGTCCTATGTTTGATCCAACTAAATCCCTGCCATAGTCAAATCTATATAAGTCTAAAGTATTATCCAATAAAAATACTTCTCTTCTTTCTTAATTCCATATTTGAAGCTTCCCCAAAATGTGCTCCTTATCAAAAGTATGGAAAAGTTAGTAAAAAAGTCAATGAGAGAATTGGTGAATCTTCTTAAAGACCTTGACTCTACAATTGCAGAGATCAAAGAAATCAACCGCAAGGTCAAAGTCAGAGTGAAGTCTGCTTTCCTCAAAGGGGAAAAAATAGATAAGGTGTCTGCAAAGACCCTAATGACCAAAATACTAGACACTCCTGAGAAGACAATTGAGTGTCTTCTTAACATACAGAAGACAGTGGTTGAGGGCTTGCAATATAAGGCGTACAATCTTTCTGCGCCGTCTGTCTGGGTTGACGATCCCAAGATGTATGCACATCTCAAGCCAGCAAAGCGCGCCAGGAAAGAGGATACTGAATTCTCAGTGCAATTACTTGTGCCAAGAATGGCTAAGCCTACTGAAGCTGCCGGCAAGGAGGAAACACAAGAAGGTAACCTAAAAAAAAAATTAATAAAAATTCAGAATCCTTACCTTTTTTTAGAAAGCATAGACAGCAAAATCTGCCAGGTCCCCTTTGTCCCTGCCACATTCTACTCCAACTATGTCAATAATGTGGCAAGGAAGCTGTTTCTGTCCCCCCTGTCTTGCGGGAGCTGGAGGACCGCATCCACAGGTCCTTTTCAATGTAACGGGAGACATTAGCTGAGCTTATGCATGCCAAGGGGGCATCTGAGTGGGCAGTTACTGCCTACAAGGATGCCCAACTGGACTGCCTGGACCTGGTATCCCTCAGTGGAGTTTAGTGTGTAAACCACATTGAGCTTGTTTGGGATATCCTTTTCAACGCTCCCATTCAAGAACATGCCAGAGATGTACCAGGCCCATGCAGCTGCTTGCTTCTGCTTCCTGGTGGAGCACACACTCTCTTACCTGCTGGAGAACTTTAGGCGCGTGGTGGGGGAATAGGCTGTTGTAGACGCAGCAGCTGTCAAGAAAACCAAAATCCTCCTTGCCAACTTTGGGCTGGCCTGGAGCACTGACAAGATGGGGGTCCCTGCAGCCATGGAGCTGAACTTTGCAAAGGCAAAGCATGAGAAGAAGATCAGCACAGTATACAACAAACTTTTCAAGTTTACTGAAGCCTTTGCTGGGAAAAGGCTTCACCTTGTTGTTTACCTGGGATATCTTTTCTTCTTTGGGATGGGTGAAAACATCAAGGACCTGCATGTGGTCCTTCTCAGGATTGCCAAGGCCAGGCTCTCCCTGGATGGGAAGAAGGTCCTCCAGGATACAACTCAGTGGACCATGTAATCCAGGACGCCCTGGTCCTGGCTGGTATTTACAGGTTTGTGGCCCCACCTGACCCTACTGCCTTTCACCAGAAGGCAGGAGTATTTCAATCAGGGTGTATCCACCGTCTACAGTGTGGCAGTGGAGGTTGTGCTCCACCTCCATTGCCAGGTGGGTACATACCAAAGAACCCATTACATTTGCCCTTAAAACTCTCTTTTCCAATAAATATCTTTACACTTTAGATTATTTTTATTATAAACAATTTTTCTAATTCTTATTTTAGCAAACAACTTTTGCAAAATAAATCCTGGAGAAGAATTTCATAAAAGCATAATAATATATGTTAATAAAATACACTTCTAATTTGTACATTTTACATTTGTCATAACTGTGCTGTTTTAGCAGAGTTACAAGGGGGAAAATATTTAGAAACTAGATAATATTCTTTATTGAGATATAAGTATTATATAATTATTGTGAATTGTGGATAGTAGGAACATGATAGCTTTGATCACATTATGGGATGTTGAAGGGGGTGGCTTGATCCTTGTAATGAGTCAAGTGCCAAAACAAGTTACCCACTGGGGAGGATCAGCTTTTGTTCATGTTATTGTGTTTGGAAATCCAAGTTGTCTTCCTAGCTTGGCTTGGGTGACTGGATAATTGGATTGTGGGTCACAACGCTTCTTACTTGGAACCTTGCTAGCAGGTCAAGCCTGCTGTTTTGACAAATTTAATTTTTTTAATTCCATTTTTGTATTTATTTGATAAGAGTGATATAAATATATTTGCATAATCCAGTATCAAGTGTTTGGGATAGCCTCAGATGCCATAATAAAATAATTCAATATAAAAGAAATGCATTACAAAGCTTCATTTATGGTCCACTGAATGTAATTGTGGGCTTAGAAGCTTCTAAATATAAAATGATTTTTAATAAATCCTGAGTAGTGTTGTGAATGCCACCATTCACCATGTTTCAATTTTGCCTTTGTTGGGTTATTTTGAGGACAAATCTCTTTCTTTTGCTTTTGCCCTTTGAAATAAGGCTGGCTCTAAATTGGAAAATACAATTGTTCAGTTTCCTGATCCTGCGCAACTCACTTGCCCCACTCATGCCTGTGGCAAGTGATCCTACCATCCTGGTAGAATTTTTGTGGTATTGTAAAACACTATATATTACATTTCCTATTTTCCAATAAAATTAAGTTCTGTTCACATTTTTGTCTTTGTGTCTCTACGTACTTTGGCGCCTCTCTAGCCACGTCTAGTAGATATTATTTATTCAGGGCCACAAGGTAATTGCATAGCCTTCCCTGCCATTCTAATCAAGACTTAGTACAAATCCAATCCTAAGGTTAGGATTTCCTGTTGTGACTCTGTGCTGCACCTCAGATCACAACAAAAATGGTGCTCACTACAGGGGCTGTAAGCCTCTTGGTTACCCCCTTCACAACTACGTTTTCAGGACCTTTTACTTCACCTATACAAGAGCCAACTTTGCCTGAAATTACCAGTCCTCCTATTGAAGAAGACATTGCTGACCTGCCTATTGTCCCTACTGTGCTGAACCTTGGGAGTGGTCTTTGCCTAGTGGCCTACCCTTTGGGTACCCCTGACTTGGAACAAGTCATGACAGTAGCCCTTGGGATAGCCTGTGATGGGGCCATCCCTCGCCTCCAGCTTCAGTTCAATTGGGTAGAATACTACAAATTGATTGTATCGCCACAATTTCCCCAGCATCTCCTCTCGGCAGCTGGCTCCGCTGAACATCTATTGTCCTCCTTTGTACAACCCACCTTAGCCTATCATCAAATGATATTAGGCCTTCATGTTAAGGAAATTTACTTGCTGTAAGCTGCTGTCACCCATCACTGGGATCAGTTCACAGCCTACCAGCAGTTGATTCATTCCCTGTTTTCCTTAGTATCCAATAGTCAGCGCAACTCTGTCACCTCCCAGTCTTGTTTGGTCACTTCCATCAAAAGAACGCACCAGTTCATCCCCAAGTATGTCAGAGAGCGCCTTCATGAGTTTTACCAACTGGATCAGCCCTGGCATGCCCAAGTAGACTCTACTTTAAACACCTATCTCACCAACTTTGAACAACTTGTGCAATAACTTAACAAGTTCAGTGCTTATTCCTTTGACCAATTACAGCAAGTAGTGTTCCATGCTGCAAAGAGCCTCTGCAAACTTGGTGAGGACTTTGATCAAGAAAGGGATACTACCGCTGCCACCATTGCCAAACTCCAGACTCAAGTAAATGAACTGTCTGCCTCCAAAGTAGATACCCCATCTTCTCCTCCATCCAATGAGCTAGCAGATAAAGAACAGAGGCTCTGGGATTCCATTTGAGATTTAAGAGCATCTACCTTCAGTCAGGATTGCCCCCCCAAAGTCCTTCAGCCTGACCCTCAAGTGCTTGCACTGACGGCTCAGGTTTCTGAATCACAACAAGAGGTTGCTACTTTGCGTGAGGCAATGGCGTCTGTAGTTAGTCCACCTGAAGTTGTGGGCAAATATGGTTGTTGCCCTGGCTTTTCAGGAGCCCCCTGCATCCATTGTGCTAGAGAGTTGATAGCTCTAGCCAATGAAGTGGACCTCCTGAAGCAAGATCACTCTGAGCTTGATAAATATGTACAAGAACTAAGTGAAGTGGCTGATTCAGTAAATGTCAGGTTTGCCCCTTGCCTTTTGGTAGGGCTGTCTCTTACTTCCCAACTGGTTGAGCTTTCTGCAGTATTAACTACACAGGGTCAGCGCCTGGATGTTACTGAGCAACAGATCACCCTTGCTAATAATATGGGCACCTGCACTGCTGACACCTTGACTACCCTCAAAGATAGTGTTTGCAAGTTGTGGGCCAGGCAGCCCCCCACCAAGTCAGAAGCAGAATTCACCCCACGCATAAACATACTCAATAGTAATAATGGTGGCCCAACTCCAGAAGAACATTTCAAGCCTACCTTTAAGCAAGTTTTCAACCCCAGAACCTCAACATTGCAGCTTTCCTAACTATCTATGAAACTGCCATGAGAAGAGCCTCAGATAAAGTCAAGAAGGAACACATTCTTACCTGTCTATACCCGGTCTGCCAAGAGGTAGTTGTGCCAGAACTGCCCACCATTGAAACCTGGGAAGATATGAAGCAGCTTCTGATTGACAAGTTTGGCGGTGACCTTAGTTTGGAGGTGAAATAGGACGCCTTCATGCACATTGCCTTCAAACCAAAGGAGAACCTAGCTGAATTTGAAGATAGATTCTACCTGGAAGGACAACAACTGATCACAAGCCGTCAGTTGACCACACATGGAGCATACATGGCTTGCGCTCAAGCCCTCAAGGTTAACCAGCTCCTGTGTCTTCACTTCAAGGCCCATAAAGCCATGCTTTCTTCCATGAAGAGCATAAAGACACTGTTGCAGGATATTCACCTTACCCATTCTGGGGCAGTTGTGCGGGAGAACTGTGCTGCCTCTACCTCTGGTTTTTCTTCACGTGGGCTGCGTATCCTTACCATGAACTCGCAGAATTCTCCTTGACAACAGGGTTGTCATAACTGTGGACAAATAGGCCACCATTCCCGGGTATGCACTAACCCTCAAGTTGAAGGAGCTGATTCCAAAGAACAGGCAGGAAAAGAACAGTCAACCTAGAGGCAGAGACGCTCTTGGTTGACAATTCTTCCCAGTCTTCTCCAGTTCCCCCCTCTATTGCTGACTCTGACTCTGAGCCTGCTGACAATGAGGCTCCTCCCATTCTGTTGCTATTCCACAACATATTTGATGACTCTGACATGGACAATACTGATGTAGAAGATCCTGATGCCTATGGATACTCTGTCCTGGCCATCCCTTAAACTATTACAGTTCCTTATAAGCTACATTCTGGGAAGACTACTACAACCGCCAAGCCTCTGCCTGAAGCCAAGGAGGTTGTCTCTTGCTCTTACCTCACCCAAGCAAAGAGATCTCCCGTGCTTGTTGAGTCTTCTGAAGAAGCTGCTGAGGTTGCTGACGCTGTGTTCAAAAACGTCTCTGTCTTGCTCCCTCTCCAGACAGCCTATAAGGAGTTCCTGGGCCTCAGATGCATGATTGAAAAGTGGGACAAAGAACTAACAGAAACTCAGGACATTTTGGCTGTCCTCACTCCCTTTGGTTGCACCACCACTTGTGTTGAAATATCCATTCAAAAAGTGAAAATTAAGGCTGTCTTAGACACAGGGTCTCCTGTTAATGTTGTCTCCTCAAAGCTGGTCAAGAAACTCAAACTTTCCCCCAACCTTAACTATCATCAATTGTATGACACAGCTGGGCTATCCATGACTTGCGCTATAAGGGCTTTTACTTACTCTGCCCATGCAATTTGGCAAGCTGCTCTTGGCCGCACCTGCCGTTGTCCTGGAGAACAAGAGCTATGACCTGCTAGTTGGTACTCAATTCCTTAGGGGATATAATGGAAGCATCACCTTTTGGACAGCTTCCTCTCTATCTTGGGATATGAAGTCCCTTTGATCTTCAAAGAGCCTGTTAAAGTTCCCAGGATTTGTCTCAAGAGATGTGCCTTGGAATATCCCACTGGTGTTTTCACTTTAAAATACCAAACCTATTTCTCCAACATGAAGTGTCCTCCTATGGCTTACCCTGCGTCAGAAGATATTCCTCTCTTGACCACTTCTGCTATGAATATTCTGCCTGGGTCTCAAACTATCCTAGACTCCCAAATATCACATGAGCTGCCCAAGCGTACATTCCTAGAGTTGTACTTTCCTCCCTTGCTAGGATGCAACAAACCCTATCTCTGTACAGGAATCCTGGATGTCTCTCATAAAGACCCTATTCAACTGCTAATTGTCAACTTGACTGCCCTCCCCATACATGTGTCTAGAGGGCAGGTTGTTGGCTATGGCAAGCTATTTAATGCTGCTGACGTCCTATCTCTCCATCCTTTTGGTACGTTCCAGGACTTTAACTTACCTGAGGATGAGCCACAAGTTCTATCATAGTTCACTGTCCAAGACTTTCTGCAACTATCTCTGGTTCAACAAAATAGGTGCTTGATCTACTGGACCAGCTTTTGGATATATTTGCTAAGGACAGCACTGATTATAGTCTAGCCAAAGGCGTCATTCACCAGATTGATACTGGTGATGCTCCCCCTTTTGTGCTAAACCCTACTGCCGCATTCAAGTAGAAGATGCTCAGGTGTCTAAAGAGCTTAAGCAACTTTTAGACGCTGGAATGCTTGCTCCTTCCCAAAGTCCATGGGATTCCCCCTTGCTCATACTGAAGAAGAAGAATGGAGGTCATTGTATTGTGATAGACTACTAACGCTTGAATTCCTTAACCAAAAAGGACTCCTACCCTTTACCACGCATTGACAATGCTCTCCACCGCCTTGGGGGCTCTAAGTTCTTATCTGCCACGGATCTGGCTTTTTGATTCTGGAAAGTTGATCTCTCTTCCAAAGATAGACAGAAGGCTGTGCTCATCACTTCTGAAGGATTTTTTGAGCCCACTTAAATGCCGTAAGGACTCTGCAATGCTCCAGCTACCTTCCAACAAGCCATGGATTCCATTCTTCATGATCTGAAGCTCTTGTGTGTTTTAGTGTACTTAGATGATATAACTGTCTTCAGCGCCACCTTCACTGATCACTTGGCTCATCTCAAGGAGGTGTTCATAAAGATTTGTGAGGCCAGACTTAAGTTAAAACCATCTAAGTGTGCTTTCTTCAAAGAACGCCTTGAATTCTTGGGCCATGAGGTGACTCAGATAGGAATCCGCCCCATGACTAAGAAAGTCAAAGCCATTGACAAAATGCTTCTGCCCACCAACCTGCAAAAAGTCCAAGTCTTTCTGGGCATGATGGGATACTACAGACAATTTATCCCTGATTTTGCTGACACTAGTGAACCCTTGGTCCAGCTGCTGCGTAACATCCCTTTTAAATGGACTGCCAGTCAACAACAAGCCTTTGAAACCCTCAAGCAAAAACTCAAAGAGGCTCCCATCTTAGTATATACTGACTACTCAAAAGAAATTCATCTTATATACTGATTTTAGTGACCTGGCTATTGGGGAAATCTTGGCTCAACTGGATGATGAGGGTGTGGATCACCCTGTAGCTTATACCTCTTGTGTCCTGAATAAACGTGAGAAGAACTATACTGTGACCAAGAAAGAGTTCCTTTCTGTGCTGCATGCCATCAAGCAGTTCCACCATTACATATATGGCACCCATTTTACTGTAGTTACTGACCACGCTTCACTCAAATGACTATAGCAACTCAAGGAACCCAAAGGACAACTAGCAAGATGGGCTCTCTGATTGCAAAAGTATGACTTCACTGTGCTGCACTGCCCCAAGATTCAACATCAGAATGCTGAAGGACTGTCCAGAATGCCCATCCTTTCTCTACACCCTGCTGAAGCTGACTGGTTGTATGAACTAATTGTATACCCTTTGTCATGGGAGAGCAAGACAGAGGAAGTTTGAGTCGCCCTTTCTAAGCTATCTGAAGACACCCTCATCTGTGACAATCAACTTTTTAAGAAGTTACAAGACCACTACTTGCCCTATTTAAGGCCTAGTATTTGCCTTTTATTAGTGCTGCAAGCCCATAAGGAGACAGGACACGGAGGCGCTGCCAAGACCCATGCCTAGCTCCAGAAGAATTACCTCTGGGAAAATCTTTGCTGGATGATCTCGGATGTTAAGCTAGTTGCCATGATTGCCAGCTCCAACGTCCTAAAGCTGCCGCTCATGAGTTCAAGCTAGTCCCCCCTCAACACGCCTTTCATACTGTCAGTATTGATGCTGTAGGGCCTCTCCCTTGCTTCCGCTCTGGTTGCTGCTTTATCCTAATTGCTGTTGATTATTTTAGCAAGTGAGTAGAAGCTTGTCCTACTAAAGACATCACTGCCAAGACTACTGTGAAATTCTGCATGTTTGGTGGTTTGCAGGCGGGGCTAATGACTGGTCTGAGCTGTTAGAAACTGAAATGAGCTGGCTGAAGGATCATAAGATGATGAAGAACTGGTGGTCCGGGGAAATGAGCCAAGATTTTGCCAAATTTATTTGCCAAGGTGGTAAAATGTGGAATTTTTTGCTTTGGTTTAGTAGTAAACTCAAGAAGAAATGTGGATAGAAGTGTGGTTAAGATATTTATTTATTAATTTCTTAGGATATATGAAGGTATGTTGCTATGAGAGCTGGATACAAAGTTGTTTTGGTGGGATGTTTTCCTTGGATTTTATAATATTTGTAAATATATGGGGAAAACTTTGAAGAGGTCCAGAAAGAACAGTTTAAATAGTATTCTACTATTTAAATTGCTTTAGGTTGAATGCAGGGAAGACTGGTGCTGGAATAATGGACCAGTTAACGCTTTGGTGCGCAAAGAGATGTTGCCTTGAGAAATTTGAGCTGTGAAATTATTTTCCTAGTTGAATCCTGGTGGAACTTCAGAAATGGTCTATTTCTGCGCTTTGCATTCATTGGTTAAGTTCTGGAAGGTTTCCTGATGAAATGATTGGTTGAAAGCCAAAAGCTTAAAGTATAAGCAAGGAAATAGTGAATTAATACTTTAAGCTTTTGAGAAAGTAAGTATGTAAGCTTAAGTTATTATAGGAAAAAGTGAGCGGCAATGGATTAAGCTTCTGAAGAAAGCCATTTTGAAGGCAGAACCTTTGGGAAAAGGACACTATAAAAAGGTGACCGGCTGGAAAGTTATGGGGTCTTTTCCAAGTCTTTCCAGGTCTTTTTGGAGGTCTTTCCTGGTCCTTTTGAGTTTCTGCTGAGAGGTTTTTGGAAGCCTTTTGATCACCAGCAGGAGCTTGGTTGTACTTATACAAGTGGAATAACAAGGCCACTGGAGCTATAAAGAGAGCTGAATCCCACAATAACAAAGCAGGAGCCCAAGAATAAGAAGCTGGATCCTAAGCGTGGTGCCAGAGTCCAAGTCTAAGGTGCAGGAGTTCAAGTCTAAGGAGCAGGAGTCCATGACTAAGGTGCAGGAGTCCAATTATTAGCAGATCATTAAAGTTTTTTTGACCCCCTGGGCCATATACCAGAAGGTTTCTAAAGGGATCTTCCTTCTGAGAGTGAATAAAAGCCCATTTTGACCCCTTTACATATTTCTGAGATACATTTTCCCTTACTAGAGAATGACAATCCCTTCCAGCCGGTCCCTGGCTATAATCCAGGACACACTTTGGGGACTGGTGGACAGGAACCCCACAACTACCGGCGCCTTTCTGCTGCAAGATGTATTCTTCTGCCATGGTTGCCCTCAGGTGTTGTTGTCTGACAATGGGACTAACTTCAACGCCAAGTTAGTGACCTCAGTGGTTGAAGCCTTGGGGTCTCACAAGTTTTTCTCTGCCCCCTATAATCCTTTCATCAATGGGGCAGTTGAGCACGCCAACTCAACTCTGGTTTCTATCATGAGGAAGCTTACTTACTCTGACGCCGCCAACTGGGATCTATACTTACCTGCTGCTCTCTTTGCCTATTGCCTTAGCAAGTATTATGTCACCAGGTACTCCCCTTTTGCTATGTTGTATGGTTGTGAAGCCACTACCCTGTTGCTCCTGGGGGCCCCCCTACTCTCCTCCAATAAGGCCATGAACACTGATGAGCACATCAAAGATCTATTCAACCACATCATTGATATACAGGCTACTTCCTACACGTCTGCCTATAAGACCAAGCTGCTGGAGCTCTCCCCTGACAATGTCGGGAAATACCCCTGCCTGAGTTTGCCATTGGAGACCATGTTCTGTATTATCAACACAGAGTAGGAGGACAAGCTCATAACCTAGACTAGTTATGGATTGGGCCCTTAGAAGTGACCTTTAAGCAAGGATCAGAGTATACGGTAAAGCTCCTCTCTAGTGGTCAACCTTTTGCTTGCATGCATACTAAGTTCCTCTGCAAGTATCACCCCCTAAGGCCAATCTAGAGGGGGTAGTGTCGTGAATGCTGCCATTCACCATAATTTGATTTCATCTTTGTTGGGCTATTTCAAGGACAAATTGTTTCTTTTGCTTTTTCCCTTTGAAATGAGGCTGGCTCTAAATTGGGAAATACAATTATTCAATTTCCTGATCCTGCGCAACTCACTTGCCCCACTCATGCCTGTGGCAAGTGATCCTACCATCCTGGTAGAATTTTTGTGGTATTGTAAAACACTATATATTCCATTTCCTATTTTCCAATAAAATTAAGTTCTATTCAAATTTTTGTCTTTGTGTCTCCCCGTACTTTGGTGCCTCTCTAGCCACGTCTAGTAGATATTATTAATTCAGGGCCACAAGGCAATTATCAGCCTTCTCTGTTATTCTAACTGAGACTTAGTACAAATCCAATCCTAAGGTTAGGATTTCCTGTTGTGACTCTGTGCGGCACCTCAGATCACAACAAATAGTAAATTAGAGAATATAAAAAGTTAGACACACTAAGCCTTTTATTTATTGGCTGTTTGGCAAGGCACATGGGGATGAACAAATAAGTGTGGCCATAGAATTTGGCCACAATCTCAGCTGGGAGGCTGTGGATCCTGGCTGCAGCAAATCAAAGAGGTCCTCAGACTTAGTTGGGGTCCCTTGCTTGAAGACTTGCTTGAGCCACCCAAAAACTTCCTCAATGGGATTTAGGAAGGGCAAATAGGCAGGGAGGAAGATAGGGCGCAAATTTGCTGTGGTCAATTGTTGGGGGCCCATTGCAATGTTGATGTCAATTGATGGAAATTCAGCAAGAATATCTGCCACTTTGTGGAGACCAACATTGTCCAGTAATATTACATTGGTTCCTGGGCTTGTGCCCCTCATGTGCTCCTGGACCAATCAGAGAAAAGATAAGAAGTCCTGCTATTGTGATAACCCAATATCATTGATACAGCTCAATCCCCTTTGGACTGAGGAGAGCCACCATTGAATAGGCTGTGGCACGGACTGCAGCACACCAAGCTACCCTGTCATTGGAGCCTTTTAGGACATACTCATATGCATTGCACATAGACAAGGTGAATGCCAATTTGTCAATATAATAAAATTTGACTGTCCCCTTGTTTTTGAGGGCAGTGTAGGCCTCAGCGTATTTTTTCCAGATCTTGATGTTGGATGGGCTATTTCAATTGTACAGAGATACTCTGAGCTTTTTTTCCAGGAAAAGTGCATTCCCTTGACCAGATGGTAGAAAAGAAAATTGAGGCCTCAACCCCAAAAGTATATTTAACCATTGACTATATATTTGCCAGTTCAAGATGGCAATCTTGAGTTATCCACTAGTGGATTGCCCATTTGTTCTCCTTGGTGAGCATGGTTGACACGTGCAAGGATTTCTCTGCAGCAAGGACTTGTCCAGTATTGATGAACTTGTTGAAGGTCTTTGATGCGTACTTGGGATCCACCCCAACAAGAGCCACAGATGCCTTGTAATCACCAGATTCACGCATAAGTCTGAGCAGAACGATGTGCTTGATATTGGGGATGCACTTCTGGGCGGGCTTAGCGGGAGTAGTTGAATTGGGATCCTGCTCTGGGACTGGCAAGCAAGGCATGTGAACCTTGTTGTAGAAGGCTTCAACCTTTTTTAACACCAGCTGTCCCTCATCAGTTCTGTATAACTCAGGCTCATTGTCCTCTTCCTGGTTTCCATCACTGATGTAGGGCTTGTAGCTAGTATCAAGTAAAGGCTTCACTTTCTCCAGCATGGCTGACAGGACCAACTCTTGCTGGTACACAACTTTGAACACATACAAAGTAAGTTCTACCTCCTTGTTTCTAACCATTTTGGTAGTGGTGACCTTAGTGGGCTTCTGGATCAGCTTGGGGACCCAAGGGTTGATGTTCTGCACCCTAGCAGCTTGTGCTCCTTGAACTGGCTGTGTCAGTGCAGTGTCACTATTGAACTCTCCTCTCCCATCTTCTTCCTGGGTAGGCACTTGGGTTGCACTAACTCTGTTCTTTGACCCGCAGGGGCAACCACAACTGCGGCGCACAACAGGTGCATTGTCACTCTGTTGTTGTGTACCTTGCATTTTAAAATTTAATAAAATACTAAATAAAACTTAATTAAGTTATATACTGGTTTTTAATTTTTGCTTTTTATCTGAATATGGTTATTTAATTAGAGTTTTTCCCACCCAATATCCAAATTATAGATTTTTTATTTCTTAATTAGTTGTTTTTGGTTTTACCACGCCCATTTTAGAATACCTGAAATAATTTCCATCCATTTTCCCAGATTTTACACCAAATTAAGCACCCAGCACAATATTTTTAAAATTTATGTCTCATATTGTGTATCTTATTTTAAATACCTTGGTATCATTCTTGATTACAATCAGTTGCACACAACATTTGAGTGATTTTGTTTACATAGTGAGTTGCTATTGTGTTTTGGTTTTGGTTTGAGTTTTGACTCACCTTGCTTGGGTGTATTTTTTCATCAATTCACATAGTAAACATATGTACACCAAAAGTCAACTCACACAATCATTGTTTGTAAATCAATGTATTTTGAATAGTATTTTGAATAGTTTTGCTTTGTGTGTGAGCACTTCTTTGCTGTGTTGACCTATTTTGCCCATTAACGCCAAAAATCCCTGTTAACAGAGTGTATATTTTAACCTGATAATTGGAATTTGCTTAAATCTGAAATCATTCTGTTTAAATCTGAGGTATTTTTTCTTGTTGCCATAGCTTTCAAAACTACTATACCAATATCCAAACATATGCAATAAATCACCGCAAAGTAAAGGCTGTATAATCATCTATTATTAAGCTTGGCACAAATAACATAATTTAAGTAGAAATTTCAATATTGGTAAATTTTAATTAAACTGTTACACCAGTAAATCCCAATATCTTAGACGCATATGTTAAATAACAATACTACAACTGTGCTTTGACCTCCTTATGCCATCATATCTAATAATACATTGGTGCACCTAAAGCTGTACCAGGATTTATTACCTGTCCAATTACAATATAAAACCACTATACAATGTTTCAGTGTGTTGAGTATATACTTCTGGGAAGTATATATAAAAATAAAGGGGAAAATTAAGGAGAGAATGATACTTTATTTGATAGGAGTTTAGAGCATTATATAGTATCATGAGAAGCCACATGCTATCCATGTATGTCATGATAGTTATGGGGCTTATCCAAGTAATTGTTCCTCTTAAGTCATGAAGTCTGTCCAAGTAGTATTTTGTTTAGTACTCAAAAGGTTTGATCCCTATAATAGATGGGTGATTGATAGGAGTGCCACTGACTTGATAATTAGTTGGGTAATTAGTTGGGCAATTACTTTCCTTAGAGGGATTAATCAAAGACGTTGTGATATCTCCCCCTGGGGTGCTGGAAGGTGGAACCTTGGGAATTTTCCTGAGAGAGTCAGTGATTTGAACTTGGTTGCCAGAGAACCAGCCTGTGGGGGGTTCCAGGGAACTTGCAGGCGGACAGCCTGCAGGCCAAGCAGGAAGAGCCCACCACAAGATTGGTACTAACTTTACAATATAAGATAACAACTTGCCCAGGAGGGCCCAAGGTCTGCTTTCAGGTACCATTGAATCAATTAAGCCAGTGAGAGTGATATACATCACTCCAAATATCTGAGTGGAAGTGAATTCATTGGCCACAACAGATTCTTGCGGGCAGTTGGGCCACAGGATGAGAGGTGGTGTCATGGGAACCAAATATGCAGGCAGGTAGTTGTACTTGTCATGGAATAGCAGAAGAGGTCTGATGATTTTGGTGCCCTCTCTGTAAATGGTCTCCGTCTCTCTAGTTCTAGCCTCAGGGTTGTATATTAGGATTTTCTCTAGGTTGAACTCTGAATACACAGGGTTAGGGGGTGTATTCAGTGAAATGTACCAGGCCAAAGGGAGCTCCTGGTGGATGATAGAATTTGGGTGGCTGGTCTGCAGTTTGTTGGGATTGATGAGTGTGAGGTACAGAACCACGGGAGGTAGACTGCAAATGAAATAGAACTAAAATCAAATATGGAATAACCTGGTTGAACCAAAGGTTCATGTCACTTTATTGCAAGAATGACAATGGGCAACTTCCTGGCAGTCCAGGGTATAAGTATGCCCATCTGCCATGGGTAAACTTTTAAAAATTTCTTTGGCCCAGGTGCTACTGTCTACCAGGTTTTTCCAGTTCTTGGTGGCATCTATTGCAGGAGTTAATTCATTGACTGATTCAAACCAAGAATACTCAAATTTCCTTGTCAGGTTGTGGGGTTGGTCATCTCTGGGTGGCCCGCGTTCTACAGGAAGTTTCTTTGTTTCCCCTTCCGTGGTGGCCCGGGTTATTCCAGGATCTTTGGCTTGGTCTGTCCTCTAATTGGTTGGGTTAACAGGAACCTTTAGCGTGGGGAGTGTTGATGTAGGTTATTTTGCTTTGTCAAGCTTTAGGGGATTCCCTGAAGTTAAATCCTTCTCTGGTTTAAGCCCAAAAATCTGCAGGCAGCTGGGCAGCTGGTCCTGCAGGCTGGCGGCCTGTAGGGTATCAGGGTTTGAATCCTGTAGTTGAGCTTTTCCTATGAGCATGGTCAATAGGAGTTTGTCACTTGTGACATTGGTATTTATCTAGTTTGGTGTTAGGGACAAGGAATTGTGAATTGTGTTGTGCTGTCCTTGCTTTGCAAAGGTTTAGTTGGTCATGGTGCATGAGTTTGAGTTCAGTGTGTGTGCCAATTCCCTTGATAAGTTAAGTGTTGTTGGGCTTGAATGTCATGAGAATTCCTGGTCCTCTTACACCTGTGTCTATTTTGTGTTGATCATGGTTGACAACCCAGATTTTGTCTCCAGTTTGGAATATTTCCTGTTGTAGTGGGAACGCTTCTCTCTCAACTCTTTTGTGTTCCATGTCTTCTTGGTCCTTTCTATCTTGTTGTAGGTTAGGGTCACTGGCATCTGGCACCTTCTTGGCAGAGGTAATTTGGTTCCGCAGTTATACTAACAAGAGCAGGCTTTTGTCCATAGACAAGTTCATATGGGCTTTTGCCCGTGTTACAGTTAACCTGTGTACTACAAACCATTAGTGCTGTTGGGAGCATGTTGGCCCATAATTTTGGATTGTTAGCAGATAACTTACTGAGGGCTTTCACTGTGAGCTGTTTAATTGTTCTACTTGACCATTTGCTTGTGGGTGGTACAGGCTGGCAGTGATATGCTGTATTCTGTTTTTGGCAAGGTAGATATTGGTGTCAATGGCTTTGAGTTTGGTGCCTCCATCTATGATCAGGAGGTCATGTTTTCCAAATTTGCCTATGATTTCCTTTCCAATAAATTGTCTCACATCATTGCCTTTATGTTTTTTTGTGGCTTGTGCCACAGGCCATCTGGTTGCATAGTCAATAGCCATTATGATGTACTTCTTGCCCTTGTTCTCACCAGGCATTGGTCCCACAATATCCAACAACCATACCTTGAAGGGTTGTGTGATAGATACGGGTACTACTGACTTGGGTGGTGCTTTGGTTTGGGCATACTTCTCACAGACTTTGAATTTCTCCAGTATCTATTTGATTTCATCTAGCATATTGGGCCACCAGTAGCGTGTTTTGAGGTACTTGTGTAAGTTCCTTCTACAGGTGTGTCCCAGGTCTCTGTGATATCTGAAGATGGTGTCAATCTTTTGAGTTGACAGAACGCAGGGTACAGTGTCACCACTTGGAAGTATTCAATGCAGGGTACCATATACGCTTTTGAACAGATGTTTGTTCTTAAGGACTTTTTCTTGTACACCCATAGGTGTTCCTGGTGGAAAGCCTTCCTGGAGACTCCCCATGATGAGCATGAGCCAGTTGGGGCCATCATCAGCGCAGAGGGCATGCTTGCTGTATAGCCTTGATAGGGCATCTGCGGTAAGCATTTATTTGCCTGGTTTGTATTCAATTTGCATGGGATATCTCTGTATGAGACTCATCCATTTGGCTTGTCTCCTTGATAGGTGCTTCTGTGTCTTGAAGAACACTAGGGATTTGTGGTTGGTAAGCACTTTGAAAGTCTGAGTCCCTTCCAGATAGCATTGCCACTTTAGAAGGCAGTGTACAATAGCCACCAATTCTTTGTTGTGAATGAGAAATCTTTGCTCACTGTTAGATAACTTTCTTGATTTGTAAGCCACAGAGAGGAAGTCTTTCTCTGCTGTTTGGACACAGAGTACTCCTTTTATGGCACAGTCAGAGGCATTGGTTTCCAACTTGTATATCCATTCACAACTTGGGTATTGGAGGATGAAGGCGGTAACCATTTGTTCTTTCAACTGGCAGAAATGCTGATATTATAGAGGTGTTCACACAAACTTGATTGTTTTGCCTTTAATGGCTGACAAGGGGGCTATCAGAGTACCCCAGTCAGGGATGAATCTTCTAAAATAGGCTACCATGCCTAGGAAGGTGCAGAGTTGGCTTTTATTCCTGGGGGCTGGCATTTTGGTTGTGACATGTATCTTCTCTGGATCTGGTTTTATCCCGTCCTTGCTGACAATGTGGCCAAGGAAGGGGAGTTCAGACAAGAAGAAGTCACACTTTTATGGTTTAACAATGAGTTGTTTTTCTTTGAGGGTGCAGAGAACTAGGCAGATGTCTTCCCAGTGTTGTTTTAAGTTTGGGCTGTAAATGATTATGTTGTCCAGGTAGATGATTGCTCGCTTCCCAATGTGTTCTTTGAAAACCTCATTCATGAAGATCATTAAGGTACTAGGGGAATTTTTCATGCCAAAGTTGAGGACAACACATTCAAAGGATCTGTATTTGGTTCTGAATGCAGTCTTTGGGATGTCTTCAGGTTTCACATAAATTTGGTGGTAACCTGCTGTCAGGTCAATTTTTGTGAAGATTTGGGATCCCCCCAGGGTGTCAAAAAGGCTGTCAATCAGAGGCAGGAGATACCTGCTCTTAATTGTGACCTTGTTGAGCGCCCTGTAGTCTGTGACCAGGAGGATTCCTCCATCTTTCTTTGCCACAAAGAAGATAGCGGCACCAAAAGGCAATTTTGATGGTCTTATGAGTCTTTTTTCAAGGGCTTTGTCAAGATAAGCTTTTAGGTGTTGTCTTCTTGTGGTGTGAGGCAGTAGATAGGGCATGCTTTAGGCACACTCCCTTTGAGGTTGATCTCATGTTTTATGCCGCAGCCTGGTAGTAAGCCCAGGAGGGCTTCCTGGAAAACAGGGGGGAATTCACTGACTAGCTGGTCTCAGATGTAATTGTTCTTATGCCGGGTTTCTATATTTTTAAAGTGGATAATTTCATAAGTGCAGGTGTTCCAATTGATCTTTCTGGGGTTGGTCTCCTCTTCTGTTTCCATGATTTTCACAAATACATGGTCTCTCATAAGTGTGTAAAGGTGGTTGGGGTACACGTGGTGGTGTACCTCTGCTTGTTGTATGGTGAGGATAGCACTATCCCAGTCAATATGAGGTTTAGTCTTTCTCATCCAGTCCAGACCAAGTACAATATCATACTTGGAGATTGGTATGATTGGGCCACTAAGAGTAGTCTGTACATCTTCAATCTGAGCACGTAAGGGTTTTGCTTCCTTGGTGACTGGTGTACTTTCATTGTCTGCCACTTAACTCTCTTGATATTGCTTTTAACTGTGGGTAGTTTCATGAAGTTGGCAAATTTTTAATCAACCAGGGATTGGTCTGCTTCATTGTCAAATAGTGCTATGCCCTGATATCTGAAAAAGCAGAAATGATAAGTGAGGAGTTTATTTCCAGTTTGGGCAGCAAACAGTATAGGATTGCTGGAGGGTAATTGGATCATGGTAATCAAGTCCATGTCTTGGTCCCTGTACAAGTCTTGCAAAGTGGGGGAGGGTGGCTTTCCTAAGCAAACCCTGAGCTTTTTCCTCCTTGGTGATGTTGTTAGTGCTCATTTTATTTGCTTGAGTGGTATAATTTCTGCCTTGAGGATGGGAGCTGCTGGCTAGTTGTTCTGCTTGTTAGTTCAAGGGTCCTTCTTTGCTGTGGGATCTTTTTTGTTTTTTGATGACATACAGGTTGTCAGATTTTTGTGTGGCTTGTTTTGCTTCCAAGAATACATCTTTGAGGTTCTTTCAGTGGGTCATGTCAAACTGGTGCCTGATATGTGTGGGGAGGTTGTTGTAGAAGTCCAATCAAGGTCCTGGCTTGTCAAAGTTGATGGTGCTGGGAGCTTGGTCACGTAAGCCTTTGTATGCTGTGATGTAGTCCTCAATTGCTCCTGTCATTTTGAAGGATTCAAGTTCAATCATGATTACCACATCATAATCTTTCATGGCAAACTTTTTGAGGAAGGCGGCTTTGAACATGTCCCAGTTTTTGTTTTGATTGGGGTGTTGTTTGAGCTACTCACTTACAAAACAAGAGGCAGCTCCTGTGACGCAAAGAGAGACTTCACTGACCCAGAGTCTGCAGGGGTGGCCTACTTGGGTAAACTTGCTTTGTGTGTTGTTGATCCAGAGGTTAGCATTTTCCTGGCGTAACTCTGCAAAGGTCCCAATTTCTGCTGTGCCTAGTCATTAAAAGACAATGTTAGGAATTTTGGGCTGTTGAGGTCCTGTTGTGATTTGGGGTAACAATCTGCAGGTTTTGAGAGCGTTGTACTGTTCAATGGGTACAAGGACATTGTTGTAGATGACAAGGCCCGTGGGGACGTCTTTCCCCTCTTTGTAGTCTCTCCAGCCGTTAGGGAGTAACATTGCTTGAGTCTTTTTCTTAGGAGGGATTTTTCCTTTAAATTGGATAGGTATGGATAACCTACCTGTGCTTCCACTGTTGTGTATATACTTCTGGGAAGTATAATAAACAAGATAAAGGGGAAAATTAACAGAAGGATGATACTTTATTGGATATAAATATAGGATAATATATAGTATCATGAAAAGCCACATACTGTCCATGTACATCATGGAGGTCATGGGGCTTATCTGAGTAATGTTCCTCTTAAGTCATGAGGTTTATTCAAGTTGTGTTCTGCTTAGGATCTGGATTGTGTGATTCCTGTAATAGATGGTTGAATGATAGGAGTGCCATCAACTTATTGATTAATTGGTGAGTTGTTTGGTGACTCATTTAGTGAACTACTTGGGGCATTGATTCCCCAAGAGAGATTAAACAAAGATGTTGCAACATCTGCTAAACCAGCACAGTTACAACATTAATCCTCTATTAACCAAGCCAAAGAGCTGTTCTCTGGGCGTGAGGAAAACATGCAGTACTGCACTGAGTCTACCAGTGATGAAGTCTTTTTCTATGGTATCCCCCAACCTATGGGCCCCTCTCCAAGCACTACTCAGGAGTCTTTTCTTTCTTCTTCTTTGTTTAGCATGGACCTGTGTGTGCATCATGCACAGGCCACTATCAATCAGAACCATGCAACTACACTGTCATTCACCAGTAGCCAATCAAGTCAGGACTTCACTCAGAGAAATAAGAATCCAGGAAAAGCCAATCAGATGCCATAATTTGGTTCTCAAGATGCACACATCCCTCTCCAGCCAATCAGCCTGTGAGGTGCAAAAAAGTTTATAACTGACATGTTCAGCTCTTGTAGACAACATCCAAGAGAGCACAACAATAAACCTTTATAAAAACCTTTGAGGTTCAAAGCTAGCCTTGGGTTAGCCTTCAGGGCAAAATTAAGGGGACATACGTCAATTTAATGGAAAGAGTAAAGAGAGTTTTCTTTTGGTGAAAAGGAAAGGAATAAGCTTGAAGATAATAAAAGCTGTTGTGTTTGGCTCCTGGGGATGACATCCAGGAGGACACAGCGGGAAATCTTTATAACAAAAGATTTGAGGCTCAAAGCTAGCCTTGGGTTAGCCTTCAGGGAAAAATTAAGGCACATACCTTAATTTCCTGAAAAACAAGATGTAAAGTTCTTTTGGCAGAAAGGACAGGAAAAAGCTTGAAGATTATTAAAGCCAACGCAAATGTGGATAAACCTGTCTTTATTTGGATAATAAATCTACTTTAAGTAGTAGACAAGGGACAATGATCACTCATTAGGAAGACAGAGTGGCTGAGGGGGTCACACTGGGATGAGGTCATACCAGGATCAATCACAGACAGGTACAATAATCTGGAATGGTTGGATATTCCTTGCCTTCCGCAAATGGGTCTGGTTCAATTTCCAAAATTGAAAGCAAACCCAGCCAAATCTTTACAGCTATCAATATTTGAAGGCCATATCAAAATACATTAATGGCGTGATTTACGACATCTCCCCCCTCAATATTGGACACAGGGAGTTGATATTTGCAGAGAAATTTGGAGTGAACACAGGCAAAAGGACGTCCAGAATATAGTAGTTTTACGGTATACTTGACACCCTTTTTAAAGGTGACCTCACAAGGCCCAACCCAAAAGGAATCCAGCTTATGAGCTCTACCACCTGTACAATTCTGGTAGTAGAGGACTAGATTGCCTATCTGATACTCAGGGAGGGGGGCTCTAGCAGCATTGGATGGGGAGAGCTCCAGAGCCTTGACCTTGTAAGCAGTGGAATGCGCTGTTGTTTGGATGTCAATGGTACAATTGGTTAAGTCTTTAACATGGGCCTCAGGATTTTCAGATGCATCAACTTTGATCAAGGGGGTCCCAAGATTGAGGGGTGGCGGCTTCATGCCAATACAGCATGGCAAAAGGGGACTTTCCAGTCATTTGGTGTCTACTGAGGCAGTAAGCAAAGAGGGAAGCAGGGAGGAACATATCCCAATTAGCAGCGTCCAAAAGCGTGAGCGGTCACCTGCATGGGCATGGCCGTCAGATTGGAAAGCAGTAATTGTACGGGCTCTTTGTGGGTTTGATCTAGAATCCCAGGACACAGACGGGGCTCTTTACGGCTTAGGGATTCAGGTGAGTAGAGTTCCAAGAACAACTTTTCAGGCAGTTCATAAGAAATTTGGGAATAAATAAATACTTGAGAGCCCGGGGAATGGTGATAGCCGCTGGTGCTAGCAGAGGTACCCCTTCTTCCGCAGGCAGGAAGGAGGAGGGGTACACATGTTGGAGGAGTGAGTCCTATACTTGAGAGAGAAGATACCTGTAGGGTACTCAAGCACACAATTTCTAAGACATTTTCCTAGGAGGCGTGGAGGTTCCTCAAAAATCAAAGGAACCTAGTATCCTAAGAGCAAAAGGTATCCATCTTGTAAGTTTACAATCCTGTTATATTCTTGGAGGAATTGAGTACCAACCAAGAGGTCATAGCTTTTGTTCTCAAGGACTACAGAGGGGGACACAATGAGGAGTTTCCCAAACCTCATGGGTAGAGCGGAGTAGGCATCAATGGCCCGTGTTTTTGCCATGCCAGCTGTGCCATGCAACTGCATGTAGTTGAGGTCAGGGGCCAACTTAAGTTTCTTCATCAGTTTTGAAGACACTATATTGACTGGTGAACCTGTGTCCAAGATGGCTTTGATCTTAACCTTTTGGATTATTACTTCCACATGGATCGTATCTTTCCCAAAGGGGGGCAAGACTGCCAACACATCTTGTGCAGCCTCTAGCTCATTTTCTCATTTAGTTAACATGCACTGTAATTCAGGAATCTCCTTATATACAGTCTGTAGCAGGAGAGATACAGTTACGTTTTGGAAGAGAGCTTTGGCTATCTTGGCTGCTTCCTCAGAAGAATCAACCAAGACAGGAGGTCAATGGGCTTGAGCTATGTAAGGGCAAGCCATCATAGATTTAGCTTCACTTGCAGGTACTCAGGAAGTGGTGGTGGTCTTCCCAGAGCAAAGTTTTTATGGTACAGGGATGATTTCTGGAACAACCAAGACAGAATAGCATTAACTATCAGAATCTTCACTATCAGAATCTTCAGGCTTTGAATCACTGGAGAGGTTGTGAAATAGATGAAGGATAGTTGGGCCAGAGGAAGAGGGAGCTTCCTCATCAGAAGGAGGATCAGGGGGAGACAGGGGAGATTGATCAGCAGAGATTGTCTCCGTCTCTAAGCTGACCTCTCTTTTCCCGCCTGTTCCTTGGGGTCACAACCTTCCACTTGGGGGTTGGTACAGGTATGTGAATGGTGCCCTATTTGGCCACAGTTATGGCAACCTTGCCTCTTACCTGTCTACCAGCACCCAGGGTATTATGCACAGCGTACAAGAGGTAGTCCCAGCATTGCTGGCTTTATTTTCACATATCACCGTACCACCATGGGTCAAATACATGTCTTGTAAGAGCATCTTAATGCCTTCATGGAGGTGAGCAAAGCCTTGTGTGCCTTAAAGTATAGGCATAGAATCTGGTTCACCTTCAAAGTATTTGAACAAGCTGTGTAGGCTTCCCAAGGAGTTAACTGTTGACTGGTGATTAACTGCTGGCCTTCAATGTAGAAACAATCTGCAAACTCAGCCAGGGTTTCCTTGGGCTTAAAGGCAATGTGCATAAATGCATCCTTTTTGAACTCCAAGCTGAGATCTCCCCTGAACTCCTCAATAAGGAGGCGCTTCATGCCCTCCCAAGTGACAATGGAGGGGAGCTTGGGGACTGCTACTTCTTGGCAAGTGAGATGGAGACAGGTGAGGATATTTTCCTTTTTGAGTTTGTCAGTAGCCCTACACATTGCAGTTTTGTAAATGGTTCAAAAGGCAGCAATGGTAGAGGTTTTGGATCAAATATCTGCTTAAAGGTTGGTTTGTAGTTTGGGTCAATGGACAAGGACAAGGACTGACTTTTTTCACCATGGTTGAGGACGTTAATATGAGGGTTGTCTTCAAACTTGGATTCAGCAGCAGGTTGTTGTGATGGAAATCACTGGATAATATGAAGCTGTTTCTAAATGATGGGGAATTACCACCCAAATCCACATAGAATTGATTATTAACCACCAAGGTGGCTTCAGATATTTTTTTGTGAAATTTCCAATTGTAACTCCAGGATTAAGTAGAACCAGTAGTCCTAACCAGAGTAAACCAAGATAAATGACCTGGGAAAGCATCAATGCATCTTCAGTATAGAATTCTGGGCATTGAGAAGGGACACAATTTTCAGTTTCAAGAATGGGGGGAGGAGCTAAAAAATTGGCTGGCATGGAATGAACATTTGGTGGCACCAACAACAAAGTTCCAGATGCTAGGCCCCATCTTCCTGAAATAATTTGGTTCAGAATCAGATTGTACAGGATATACCGCAACAACCCAATCACAGGATGCATTTTAAAATTTAAAATTTAGAACTTGGGATAATTGATTTTTATTGAGTAAATTTAGGAGGACTCAACTCTTAGAGTTGAAACAGGGAAAACTATTCAATATATATCAGAAAAATTGACTAAGCAATACCACCTGAGTCTAGACCTCCTATCCTTCCGCATTGCCAACTAAGTATCTGGTCCAGGTTGCAAAGAACCCTTGTGTGACCAGTTTCTGTCAACCATGCTGATTAACAAGCTCATATTGGGTGACCCTCATATTACGTCAATTTATCAATGTCAGTTTGAAAAGAGGAGCTGGTTTCAGCTGGCAGACTGGAGCAGCTGTGGCCCATTTTCAATCAACTGTTTGGTTTAAATCTGTTAACTTGGTCAATCTTGATACAGGCTTTCCAGCCTTCTGAGCCTTCTTACTTGGACAGACAATACCTGGCATTATGGAATCTTCCGTGACATTACCCTCTGCTTTAGCCCTGGGAACAATACCACCATCTGGTATATGGGATAAGGAGAAATTCTTATGGGCAGGTGGGAGTTTCAATACTGCTAAGGCAAGTTCAGGATGACCAATAGTAGTGGTATTGCGCTTGTAGAACTCACAGATCAGATCTGAGGAATTTGAACAATTGTAGTGGGGAACCCATGAGTTTTCAGAATCAGGATAACCTTTCCAAGACATCAAATATTCCAAACAGTGGTGGTTCCTGTGGGAAGCCAGAATACAATTTAATTCATACTCAGGTTCACCTTCCACAAGAATGGGTTAGGAAGAGGGAGTCTCTGTTCCTTTGAAGGGAGTAAGAAGACATTCATGGAAGGTATGGAAAATCTTGAAAGCAGGAGGTAAATCCAGCTGATAGGCAGAGGGACCAATCTGACGTTCTACCTTGAAGGGACCAACTTGCTTGGGACCTAGTTTACAACAGGGAATCTTAAGTTTCATATTGCAGGCATCAACCATGACTAGATCACCTGGCTTGTAAGCTGGCCCCTCCTGGCACTTACAATCTCTGTATTCCTTGTAAGTTGTCACGACGGCAGCAAGAGTAACTTGGAGCTCCTGATGGACCTGCTTCAATGCAGTGGCTTGATCAGTTGAAGCTTTTACGTTGCTAACCAAACAAGGGCCCATGTTTGAAGAAGGATTGTAACCCACATTGGCATAAAATGGAGATACTTGAGTTGACATGTGCGGAGCGTTATTATATGTGAACTCTGCCATGGGTAGATTATCACACCAGTCATCTTATTGCACATTAATGTAGCAACGTAGGTAGACCTCCAAACTTTGGTTTACCCTCTCTGTTTGTCCATCAGATTGGGGGTGAAAGGCTGTGGAACGACATAATTTGATTCCAAGAATTCCAGTAAAGGCTTCCCAGAACTGAGCAATAAATTGAGGCCCGCGGTCACTCACAATTTCCATTGGGATGCCATGTAAGGAAAAGATTATATTCACAAACAACCTAGCTGTTTCCACCAAAGTAATTGTGGTTAAGCAAGGTACAAAGTGTGCCATCTTTGTGAAACAATTGACTACCACCATGATTGCGTTAAACCTATTAGAATTAGGAAGCTCACCAATAAAACCACCAACACAGACGTCCAGGGTCCCACAGAAGGCTGTAGTAGAATCAGTAAACCAGTAGTCTTATTCCAACTGGCCTTGGATCAAACACATACCAGGCAATCTCAAACAAAAGCTGCTACCTGCACAGTAAAACCTTTCCAAGAAAACTGGCAGCAGATTAGTTCCACTGTTTTGTTTTTCCCTGGGTGACCTGCTGTTGGACAGGTATATTTAGCCTCCATGATTTTATCCCAAATAGTGCCCTCAGGAACCCAGAAGCAACCTTGATGATATAGGACCAAGCCAATCTTATGATAAACCTGAGTTTGATCCACTGGGTTTGTGCATGCTAGCTCTAACAGCCTATCATAGCCTTTGGACAAAGGTTACAGAAACTTGACCTTGGAATACAAGTCCAAGTCTGCGCCCTCAGCTAAGGACATGGTAGCTAACGTAGCCAGCGGAGGCAATACAAAAGGCACCACAGCCTTGTCTGGAATCATAATATGTGTGTTAAACTCAGCATCTATACTAACATCTGAGAGATGGGAAGGGTTCCTGCTTAGTACATTGGCCAAGTGATTGTCAGATCCCTTAATAAACTCTTAGCGGAACTTGTATCTTGACAGGTCACCATGCCATCTGGATTGACAACCTGACAAAACCCTGGGTTGTCAATAATATAGAAGAGCTTTGTGGTCAGTTCTTACTACAAATAGATGACGTGCCAACATGAGATGGTGATGCCAATGCTTTAAAGATTCCACAACAGCCAACAATTCCTTGTCGCAAATCATGTAGTTGCGTTCTTGAGCCTCCATCTTCTGAGAAAAATACCCTACAGGTCTCTCAATCCCATCACTAGCTGTCTGCAACAGCACACCAGCCACAGAGTATTTAGATGCATCAATGGAAACCACAAAAGGAATCTCAGGATCCACATGTCTTAACACTGGAGAGGACACCAAAAGAGCCTTGGCTGCTGAGAAGGCACTTGCGCACTCAGGCGTCTAGACTAAAGATGTCTTTCCACTAGCCAAATATAAATGGGCGGCCACCTCAGACAAGTGGGGGGTGAATTTCTTCAAGAACGTACATATAACCAAGGAACTACTAAGTTGGGATACTGTCACAGGGGTAGCATACTCTCAAACCGCAGCTTCCTTGTCAGGGGCAATGGTGTGGCCATCCTCAAAGATAATATTACCCAGAAAGGTAACCTTATGTTTAAAGAATTTACACTTACTCCTTTTGATGATCAAGTTTGCTTGGAGAATGCGCTCTACAACTGCCAACAAGTGGGCCTTATGAGACTCCTCATCCAGAGAAAACACCAAGATATCATCCATATATGCAATGGCACAAACACCTAGGAGATCCCCCAGGACTGAATCAATTAACCGCTAAAAGCAAGCCGGGGCATTCTTCATTCCAAAAGGCATTACACGGAACTGGAAGATACCCTTCTTGGCTCTGAATACTTTTAACCATTCCATTCCTTCTACAATCCTGATTTGATTGAAAGCAGACAACAGATCCAGTTTTGAGAATACCTTGGCTTTCTCAACACACCTAGAGATCTGTGCTTTGAGGGGTAAAGGATAAGGATCCATAATTGTAATGTTATTCAAATTCCCGTAGTCAACACAAGGACAAAGGGACCCATCAGACTTCTGAACAAACAATAACAGGGAGCAGATCAACAAAGCCTTCTTAAAAATGTAGCCTTTTTCCAACATGTCACAAGTCCACTCTTCCAAACATGTGTCTTCCTTCAAGGTTAAAGGGTAAATAGGAGACGCAATTCAAATCAGATCAACAGTAACTTTAAAGTCAAAGTCAAACTGAGTGTGCTTGGAAAGGACCTTGCCTCTGGTGGCATCAAATGCTGTGGACCAGGGTTGTAAGCATGATGGTAAATCCAAACTCATGGGGACAGGGACAGGAAACAATTTTATGGTCTGTGATGATTGCTCCAATTTAGACATACCTAACAGCGGAATACAAATAGTTATACCCAAAGAGTGTTCCACCTGCAGCACATTTTTCTCTAGTAAGGTTGATACATTATGATATCTCCACCAACTCACTCCCAAAATGATAGGATACATCAGGGTAGAGAAAACGGAAAATCTTGCAGTAAAAGACTGACCTGCAACTACAAAAGTAACAGGCTTCTTCAGCTGGAAAGAGGGAAAAGTCTGACAGTTCCCACTCCTAACAAGCATTCCCGGGTGGTACTTGAGTTGTAGCAAGTTGGCAGTCTCCACACTCATGAAATTTTTGGAAGCACCTGTATCCAACAAAATAGCGGGCTGATAGATAGTCTGACCATTATCAATGCTACCATAGAACAAGAAGTAACCAGAAGTAGATTTATTTGCAGCAAAGGTAGCAATCTTGGCAGGTTCTTGTTTTTTATTGGAAGTACAGACGGCAGCTAAGGAGGCAGGATGCTCCTGGAAGTAACGCTCAATCATTTCTTGGACAGCAGCTGGAAGAACAAGGTTATCACAATTGATAGGAACAAGGGGCAACTCTTTGGATGTAATCACAGAAGATTTTGCAGGTATGACGTGCTGAAGCATTGCCAAGGAACTATCAGGACCAGACACTACGGGGGCCTCCTTCACATCACCAGGTTTGTTCACCACCGCCAATTGTAGCTGAGACAAGCTAGGGGGAGAATAATCTTGGCTTTGGTTGGAAGGGACTATTGCAGAATCAGAACCAGAAACCCAGGAGCGCGCAGCGGGTTTATCTTCAATTACCAATGTACCTTGTTTGGAAGTAGACAGATTTGAGACCAGAGAAAGAAGTTGGCTTACCAGGGCCTCAGTTGTGGTTAACAGGGAATCCCAAACCGCCAAATCCTGGGAAGTCTGGTCAACTGCTAACCACAACGCTGAGAGTTTATTCACCTCAGGAACATCAATTGTACGGCAGTAGGTAAAAAACTGAGGAAGGAATACCAAAAGCGGAGTTGTACCCTGATGGAAGGCGTACAGTTTACAATATACTTTGAGCTCCTCAATAGATACACACAAATTTTTTAACAAAGGATATAGAGATGCACTCTCAGTTAAAACATGTGGACTGCGCTCCACTGCGGACAACAACCATTCACAGGCGTCTTCAGAAACCTTTTTCATCACATGGTAAACTTGGAATTTGTGACTAAGGCTAGAGCCAGAATAAAATGATAATGCTGACAAAACTTCACGCAAAATTTCATCAGTGGGTGGAGCAGGAAAATAGTCCTGATGCCAAAATAACATGATGCAACAGAAATAGGAAACAGAGGATCCAGTCTCTACAACTGCAACCAGAGATGGAAGCCACAAATTAAAGAAAAGCCCAAACTGAAAACTCAGAAATGAACTGATGCAAATAAACATAGTAAACGCAGATATCTTGACAGAGCAGGAGAAAAAAAACTCAAATTCATGACAAACTGCTTCCAAAAACTCAGACGTAGAAGAGTTGAGTAATGTGACAGAAATCACTGGATAATATGAGGCTGTTTCTAAATGATGGGGAATTACCACCCAAATCCACATAGAATTGATTATTAACCACCAACACAGCTTCAGATATTTTTTTGTGAAATTTCCAATTGTAACTCCAGGATTAAGTAGAACCAGTAGTCCTAACCAGAGTAAACCAAGATAAATGACCTGGGAAAGCATCAATGCATCTTCAGTATAGAATTCTGGGCATTGAGAAGGGACACAATTTTCAGTTTCAAGAATGGGGGGAGGAGCTACAAAATTGGCTGGCATGAAATGGACATTTGGCGGCACCAACAACAAAGTTCCAGATGCTGGTCCCTATCTTCCTGAAATTATTTGGTTCAGAATCAGATTGTACAAGATATACCGCAACAACCCAATCACAGGATGCATTTTAAAATTTAAAATTTAGAACTTGGGATAATTGATTTTTATTGAGTAAATTTAGGAGGACTCAACTCTTAGAGTTGAAACAGGGAAAACTATTCAATATATATCAGAAAAATTGACTAAGCAATACCACCTGAGTCTTGACCTCCTATCCTTCCACATTGCCAAGTAAGTATCTGGTCCAGGTTGCAAAGAACCCTTGCGTGACTAGTTTCTGACAACCATACTGATTAACCAGCTTATATCAGGTGACCCTCATATTACATCAATTTATCAACGTCAGTTTGAAAGGGGGAGCTTGTTTCAGCTGGCGGACTGGAGCAGCCGTGACCCATTTTTGATCAACTGTTTGGTTTAAATCCGTTAACTCGGTCAATTTTGATACAGGTTTTCTGGCCTTCTGAGCCTTCTTACTTGGGCAGACAATACCCGGCATTATGGAATCTACCGTGACAGTTTTCTAGCCCAGAGGAGTTGAAGGCTTTCCTCTAGAGTAACAAGGTAGAGCTGTTCTGCCCACTAATATCCTTAGCAGTGGCGGCAGCAGTCCCAAATTTGTTAATCTTGATTTGTTGTACTGCCAAGGTGCCAGCAATTCCATTGACACAAGTAGCCAGAGAAGTGGCCTGAGCAACCAAGGGGACAACCTGTCCATTTAGGGTCTCATTAAAGCAGGAGAGGTTTTGTACCTCTCTTTCCAATGTGTCTTGCCTATCAGCTACATCATTTGTCACTTCTGCAAGTTGCTCTGGTGCACGTGCACAGTTGACCCGAGGTTGACCTTGCAGACCAGGGCAACAACCATGATTGTTGTGAGCGGGAGTATTAACAACTTCAGATTCTTACTCATATTCAGATTCAGATGAAGAATCCTCAGAATTAGAGAGGCGCTGTCTTAAGTACTTGATTTCACCTTGTAAGGTAACCACCTGATCAGTGAGGGAGGCAATACAAGGGTCAGGCATTGGATCAACTGGAGGGGGGCTCTGCACAGAAGCTTGACGTCAAGTGGTAGCCTTGAGTTTGGAGATTGCCTCCCATACCTTGGTTTTAAAATCAGATGGGGTCTCAACAGGAGGAGCAGGAGGAGTCACCTCAATATATGCTACCCTATCATCCACATAATTTTGCACCTGGTATAGAGTGTCACCTAGTGCAGCCTTATCCAGACTGTATTGATGCTGTAGATTGCAGCCCCAATTATCAACATGAGCTCCTATCAATTCAATTTGCAAGTTAAAATGCCCCCTGGATTGATTAATCTCACTAACCAGAGTCTCAAAATCCTGGCAATGGTTTAGCAGAAAGGCCTTGATTTTCTCACACCACGCTGCCTGATGGTCATCCAATTTGCATAGTCAGTCCTTTATGTATCCAGGGAGTGAGGAATAAAGGGAGTTCAGGGAGGAGGTTAAGTACTTCTGTGACACCAATGAGCTGCGCTGATTGTTGGAAAAACACGCAAAGAGACTGTGGGACCATTCATGATAGGCCATATTTTGAGCATGGTTAGTTGAGACAGCAGTGGCTACAGCATTTAATAGTTGATTCTGGGATCCTAAGGCGAGTTGGTGGTGAACTAGGGCAGGTTGGATGAACTGGTTGATCAACACACCAATTGTATCCATGTATTTCATCAACGCGGGGGAAACCAAAGTCTAAAAGGAAGGGGTACAGGTCTTCAGAAGTGTACCTGGGACAGAGGCCAGGGATAGTGTGCATTGCCACAGTGCCAGAATGGAGAAGGGAGCAGGTGGCAGCACAAGCTTGCTTGTAATTGAGAGAGAAAGCTGGAAGGGGGCCCATGCAGGTCCAGGAGACAGAACCAATACCATAGGATTTGAGAGGGCATCAGTGATGTCTTCTTCTAGAGGAGGACTAGAGACTTTAGGTTGATTGGGTACTTCAGAAACAAAGGGAGAAGAACCAGACAATACGCAAGGGAACAGGGTAACCAAGGGGCTTGCAGCCCCTGTAGTGAGCACCATTTTGTTGTGTTTGGCTCCTGGGGATGACATCCAGGAGGACACAGCAGTAAATATTTATAACAAAATATTTGAGGTTCAAAGCTAGCCTTGGGTTAGCCTTCAGGGAAAAATTAAGGCACATACCTTAATTTCCTGGAAAACAAGATGTAAAAGTCCTTTTGGCAGAAAGAACAGGAAAAAGCTTGAAGATTATTAAAGCCAACGCAAATGTGGATAAACTTGTCTTTATTAGGAGTAATGATTCTACTTTAAATAGTAGACGAGGGACAGTGATCACCCATTAGGAAGACAGAGTGGCTGAGGGGGTCACTCTGGGATGAGGTCATACCAGGATCAATCACAGACAGGTACAATAATCTGTAATGGGTGGAAATTGAATCAGATTTTTTTGCAGAAGGCAAGGAATTTCCAAAATTGAAAGCAAACCCAGCCAAATCTTTGCAGCTATCAATATTCAAAGGCCATATTAAAATAGCATTAATGGTGCAATTTACGACAAAAGCCAACACAAATGTATATAAATTAACTTTATTTAGACTAAGAATTCTACTTATATAGTAGCATGGGAGTAGGGATTGTTCACTATATAGACAAGGGAGATGGTTGGGTTTAAAATTGTACCAGGATCAGAATAGTGTAGGTAACACAATTCATAATGGTTAGCCTCATTGATGCCAAACCATTTACAGAAAAGAGAAAACTATTGAATTTGAAAGCAAAATCAACCAAGCCGTTGCAAGTATTGCAATTTGCAGGCCATATTAAAATAGTATTGAAAGCACAATTTACTATATATCTTTCTTCAAGATTGGATTCATGGAGTTGATAATTGTGGAGGAATTTAGCATGGAACCAAGAGAAAGGTTGCCCATAAGACAGCAGCTTGACAGTGTAATTGAAGCCCTTCTTGAATGTGACCTCACAGGGCCCAACCCTGAGAGAGTCTAGCTTGTGTGCACTTCCACTAGTATGGTTCTGATAGTATAAAACTAGATCTTATACCCAGAACTCAGGGAGAGAGGCCCTGGAAGCATTGGAAGGTGACAACTCTGGGGATTTGACCTTATAGGCAGAGGTTTAGGCAGAGGATTGAATGTCAATGATCTGGTTGGTCAGTTATTTCACATGGGCTTCTGGATTGACTGCAGCATCAAATTCCACTAGTGGTTCTCCCAAGATTGAGGTGGTGGTAGCCTCACTTTCATAAAGCATGGCAAAGGGGGACTTTTTTTCACTTGTTATTTTCTTAAGTGTACCAAAGAGAGATGCAGTGAGGAAAATATCCCAATTGGCAGCACCAGAGAGGCTGAGTCTGCTCATAATGATGACAAGAGTAGCATTATCATGCTCAACAGTCCCATTAGTGAATGAATTTTAGGGAGTCAAGAAAGACTGATGATTGTCCATTACTTCTACAATGAAAGTGGTCAGCCTAGCATTAAAGTTGGTATCATTATCAGAAAGTAAAGTTTGGGGCCACCCATGCCAATAAAAGATGTATTGGAGTAGGAAATTAGCTGTGGTTTTAGCCTTGATATCCCTGGTGACTCTGGATTCAAACCATTTGCTGAAATGGTCTACAGAAACTAGGATGAATTGACATCCAGAGCAAGAGCAGGGGAGAGTCCAAAAGCGTCAATGCTTACGGTGTAGAAGGTGTGCTTTAGAGGAATGAGCTTAAACTCATGCTGGGAAAGTTGCAGACGCTGGAGCTGACAGGTATGGTAGGATGAGAGGACATCAGGGATAAGGAGCCACATATTTTCCTGGCAAAAGTTCTTACTCAGCCAGTCATGAGTCTTGGCTAGACCTCCATGTCTAGTGTCAATGTGGGCCTGAAGAACAATTGAAATCCTCATACTAGGGCAGATGTAAGGAAGGTATAGATTGTTAACCTTCTTAAATAGCTGACAATCTTGGATGGCAGTGTCTTTGGATAAAGACTATAGCACTAGACGTATCTATTCAGGCTCAGTAGCTCAAGAATCAGGGTAGCCTATCAGTTTATAAAGGTAATCAGCATCAGCAGGGTGGATAGCTATTATAGGAATTCTGGAGAGACAATCAGTGTTCTTCTGTTGAGTGTGTCAGGATTGACAATTTGTTACCCCTCAAAACCTGGACCCAAGGGCAAGATTCAAACCCTGAACCCAAATTCCTGCAGGCTGCTGGCCTCATGGACCAAGAGCCTGCCCGCCTGCATTTTTCTGAGATTGAGCTTCCGCAAGCTGAAGCCCCTGCTAAGTCCCAAAGTCAGAATACCAGTACAGGTTTGACTATGATGGCTCCCAAGGAGGAGTTTCTTGAATTGCCTAATGGAGGCAGAGAAGGTGCCCCTGTGAACTTCATGAGCTTGAAGTCCTCCCAAGTAACTAATCAAACTCAACTGCCAAGGAAAAACCCAGGCTTTGGGCCTGACCCCGTGATCACAGCCAAAAATCAAGGAAATCAAGTGACTAATTTAGAAGTTCTGACCAATGAGAGAACATCCAGCCAAGGTGCCATTTTTCTGCTCCTGCACCTGGACCTCCTGGCCACCCACCCGCATTTTTCCCAATATTTTGATGGACCCTTATGGAGAATACTAAGTTTGAAGGTGGGATGCTATATATGTCTATAGATTCTGCGCTCAAACTCTATTGCTATTTTTGAATAAAGGTTATGTTATTTTAGCTCACACAGCTATTGCCTTATTTTGTATTTGCTATTTATCAATTCAGTTTGAGATCTCCTGGCCCTCCTGCCCCTCTGCCTGCAGTTTTCTGTCCTCCTGGTGTACCCTCTGGACCCGTCCATTTTACTGACTAACCTCTGAAGTCTGAATACAAGGACTACACCCCGGAAAAGATACTCAAACTTGATCCTTTGGCCTGCATACAATCTGCAGTTAGATATAACCGACAAGGTCCATGGATATTTTCAACACCCAAGTTTTTAAGAGAGAAATTCAACTATCTCTCTGCTTACAACCTACCCATGGAACTGCCTGTGGCCCCAAAACCTATGCCTGCTTCCTCACTTGACCTTCCAACCAACCATATTGGTAAGCTATTTGGGATTGTGTACATCACCCTCACAGGGGTAATTGATACTATAATCCCGGCCACCAGCCTTGGTCCTGGGTGGGAAAGTCCGTCTCCTACCTTTTTAAGTTAGCTCCCCTCTTGTGGTGGGAATTGCCTGCAAAAAACCCGGCCCAAGTTACCCCTGAAAATAATGGGCCGACCACCCAAGACTGGATCCCTGACAGAGTGCCAGGTTGTTTACTACAGTAAAAATGTTTCCCTACAAGTGTAAAGCCCATTGAGCTAACCGTTCTTCAAGCTCCTTCAATTGCTGTAGCTGCTTAAGAGAGTAGTGGTTGGTAACTACAGTAAAATGGATCTCATATATATAGTGTTGGAAATGCTTAACTGTGTGTAATATAGCCAAGCATTCTTTCTTGGTAACGCTATAATTCTTCTTGTTCTTATTAAGAGCTTGATAGGAATAAGTCACTGGAATATCAACAACATCCTCATATAGTTGGACTAGTGTTGTAACTGTGCTGTTTTAGCAGAGTTACACAGGGAAAATGATTAGAATCTAGATAGATATCTTTATTGTGAGATATGACTTATATAGTTTGGGTGAATTATGGATAGCAGGAACATTATTATGATGATTATTTGGTTGGATGTTTAGAGGTGGCTTGACCCTGGTAATGATTCAACTGCTAAATTGAGGCATCCACATTATAAGATTATCATATGCTCATGTTGCTGTTTCTGGGTATTTGAGTTGACTTTTTGTATTTGGCTATGGGTCACTGAGAAGTCAGATTGCAGTTCACAAACCTGCTTATTTGGAACCTTTCTGGGGGTTCAACCCCATTGTTTTGACACCCCCCCGGCTGAGAGCTGGCCTCCTCTGATGGGAGGTCTTATAGAAGGTTGTCAGGAGCTTGGGCGCTGTAGTGCACCAGCTGGTGCTTGGTTGCAGGGAGGACAGTCTCAAACTGTTTCTGGCAGGATTTGCAGGGTTGCAACCGGTCATGGTGTAGAACCTTGTCTTGCTTATACTTGCCCAATCCTTGTGCTAGATAAGTGTTGTTGTTGTTTACCTTCAACACAATAGCAGGGCCCACTTTCTCAGGCTGTAGCTTACTTTTGTCTGTGTTCATCACCCATAATTTTTCATCAACTTTAATCCTTGCTTGGATGGGGACAAACATGTTTTGATGGCTTTTCTCTTCCCTTTCCTTTTGGTCACTGTTGGAATGGAGTATTTGGGGATTGTAATGGGATGGTATCTTGTCAGGTATATCTAACTTGGGCCCATTAAGGTCTTGAACAATGTTTGGTTGTATTCCATAGACAATTTCAAAAGGACTCTTTCTGATGGATCTGTTCACCTCAAGTACAACACACAAGAAGTGCAGTTGCCAGATGTTTGTGCCACTCCTCAATTCTCCCAGTAGTGGTTTTTAAAGGGCTTGTAAAAAGCTCCTGTTCAGCTGTTCTACTCTTCCATTGGCCTGAGGGTGGTATGGTGTTGTCACAGCCCATTCTAGAGTCTGGCTGGACTCCTGCAGGGGAGGCAGGCTGGGCCTGGAAGGCCAGGTACACAATTGGCGCTATTCTGACTAGGTAAAATACTGCAGTAGCTAGTGGACGCCAACTCCCAGTATGGAGCACAACCTGGTTGGCCAGCCCTAATACTGTGATATAAACAAACCCCAACTTACTGAAATCCTGAACAGGACGCGTTAGCAGGGGGGAAGTAGTAGGAATCTCCTTCATGCTAGGCAGGACAGTCACTCTTGGGTGGCCAGGAGGGAAATCCAGGTGGTGGGGATGGAAGAACTCCAAGTAAAGAGCTCTAGGTGGTTTGACCAAAGTGATGGGGATGAACCAGGAGGGAATGGTTAGGCATGGCTATAATGTGTAGTAGACTCACAAATAGATGTAAACATAATAATTATATTAGTGCAAAAATAGATAATTCCTGCAAAAAAAATGGGTCCTAGGCATAAAGTTGTTTATTTTATGATGTCAAAAGTGAGGAGGGCTTTCCCTCCTCACTACTTATACTTACTGGCAAAAGTGCAGCCTTTTGTGCCACTGTGGATCTGTGGCATTGTTTTCAATTAAACTGGCAATTTTTCCTGGGAATTGCGTACTTGAGCTTAGGGATGGATGGTTATTGGCTATCATAACAGAAACCTTGCTTGAGCTGCAGCATGCCAAGGTGCCACAGCTATTTATAGAACCCACAAGCAATCAAGTACCCAATTGCACAATCAAACAATTGCGCTCCCAATATATCATTTCCCAATAGTTAAGTGGGCCAAATTTGTTAATAGAATCAAATCCAGTGATTTGAGGCTTGTGTGTCTCTCAAATCCCTGGATATTTGTTATTTGAAAGAGGGGGTTTTCACTCTGGGAGACAGTTGGTAATGATTTCCAGGCTGTGGGTTGTTTGGCCTCTAGGAAGGCCAGCTGATTGACCAGGGCATTCTGGGCCCTGACAGGTAAGTTCACTGTGTGTTTAACTCCATTCTTGGTAGGTAAAAGTCTGTGTTTTCTGAGGTCAACTCTTTGCCTCTGTCAGTAATCAATAGTTCTGGCTTTCCAAACTTACTGATGATTTTTTGCCAATGAATTATTGCACAGCATTGCCAGTGTATGTCTTAACAGCTTGTGTCACTGGCTAGCAGGTGGCAAAGTCAATAGTGATAATGATATATTTTTTGAAATTATGTTTCCCTGGAATTGGGCCTATAATATTAAGAGCCCAAACCTTAAAGGGCAGTTGGGTTTGGATGGGTAACACTAATTTTGGGGGAGTGTTGCTTTTTGCAAATTTTTCACATACTTCACATTGCTTGAGAACCTCATGTACGTCCCTATACAGAGTTGGCTACCAGGTGTTGTGCTTCAGGAACTTGTAGAGGTTTTGGCTCTTTGTATGTCCTAAGTCTCAATGGTAGTGCAAGATGGTGTCAACTCTTTGGTTTTGTAAATTTACTGCCCCCTTTGGCCTTGGATAGGACCGTCTTTCCTTGTTGTACAAAAAAATCCGCTCAAAGTCCAGCAAAACCACTTAATTCACTCAAAGATTTAGCCCACACTGTGGATGAAATATTTTTGCTAGCGTACTCTGTGGACTCTCTAGAATTTACTGCCCCATACATAGAGAAAACCCTAATTAATTTGGATTACTTGCTAGCTTGGTATTGACTGTTATTAATGAGTATTAAGACGGGCCAATCAAACAGCTCCACATTGACTTCCCAAGAGTTTAATGGTCCTCAAATGCCTGGGCTCAACTCTAGCCAATCAGTTGGCCCTCCAGAAATTGGTGTGAAACTCTCAAGCTCCCCTGACCCAGGTCAGAAAAATTTCTCCTCCGCCCAATCAGATCCTGGTCTTTTGGTCATGTGAACAAATCCTTGGCAAGCACATCCCTTAAACATAGCTATGGGGACTTCCAGTCCCCTGCTTGTTGATTTTACAATTTCAATTAAAGCTTGGGTCTTTATTGCCATATTTCTTTGAAATAATTGTTTGGGAACTCTGTTCAAGTTTCCTAAACGTTCTAGAAAGTGTTAGTAATTTTCCCCTTTTATTTTACCTCCCTTCTGTACGGTTCAAACCCTGTTGTCCTCCCAGAGCCCCTAGAAGAAGTGTTAGTGTATAGTTGTTATTATAATTATGCTTGCTATCAAAACAGAGAACAACTTTGTCCTAGAATTTCAGTTAGATTTACATATAAATACCTACTTCAATTTGTATTTTTCCTTGTTTTGCCCAACTTCAAGTTTGCCTTTGCTTTGCCTTTAAAACACAAGACCTCCAAGACCAAGTTAAAGCTATATATCAATCCTTTAAGTCCTGGTTTGCCTTTCCTGCTGGTGGTACCTTAATAACAGTAAAAATTATTCTTTTGGGGTCTCCAAATTATATTGTTAGACTCCAAATTTTCCATATAATTTTGTGATGATACTCCCAATTGTTAAATTTGCAGTGTTTGCCTTGGTCCCATTTTTACTACTTCTCTGGTTGAACTCCCCCAATTTGTGGCTGCGCCTCTCCTCTTTAGCACACCTTGTGAGTGATGACCCCTCTAGCCTTCTGTTTTTTTTGGGTGACCTCCTCACTTCTGGAGAGGCCATAGTCAAGAGCCTGACTTGTGACAATCTGGATTTGCACTCTACTGAGTCCATCCCATCTGCTCCTGGCACTGAGGTCCCTCCCTTGTCTCCCCCTCTGATGCCAGAGGATACAGATTCAGTCCCCCTGAAGGAGATGGAGATCCTTCCTTCTGTTCCCTCTTGTGCCCCTTGGTTGATTGCCGGCTTTACATTGATGGGTTTGAACTCTTACTTTCCTCAAATTTCCTTGTTTTCCTCCCTCTGGTCCCCTCTCAGAGCAGCTGTCCCAGTGATTCACTGGGTGGCATCCTGGTGGTTTGTCCTGCCAGGATGGGAGCCAAACTTAGTTAATTTAGCCCTCCTCTCTTACAGGTGTGTGGGGATACATGGAATAATTACTCCATTTGTCATTTTACAATGAAGTGTTCCATAAACGTCTTTAAAAAGTGCTTGTTCTTTAAAAATTTGTCTTGGGTAATATCTGTGGTACCTGGAGGAAAACCCTTGTCTTTGGTTCAAAGCACCAGAAGGGGCCAGTCTGGATCCAGGCCATTTTTGCCCCTGGAAGCCCTTACATATAGGCGCAAGAGGATGTAAGCCATGACCAGTTCTGGCCCAGGTTTGTATTTAATGTTCATGTTAAATTGTTCCAGGAACACCATCCAATGGGCTTGGCACCTGGACAGATTGGCTTATGGTTTGAAATATATAATGGACTTGTGATCAGTCAGAGCGGTGAATTCTTTCTGTCACTTCAGATAGCAGCTCCACTTGATCAAGCAATGTAAAATTTACAGTAACTCCTTATCATGGATTGGGTAGCAGCATTTGCCATATGTGAGCTTGCACAACTTGTAAGCCACTGGTAGATAGTTTCCTGTTTCTGTCTTTATGTGCTGTACACCTCCAATGGAGATGTCTAGGGATCAGTCTCCATCTGGTGATTGCCCCATCTTTTTGGGTATTACAGTATTGAGCAGATGTCAGTTTATCTTTTAAGCGCAGAAACAGAGGTCACATTATGGAGTCCATACAAACTTTGACTTGGCGCTTGTAATGGCAGTCAGTGGCGCCATGAGGATGCAGCAGTCTGGTATGAAACATTGTATATAGGCTACCATACCTAAGTGTCAGGGACCTACTTTGAGGGGAACAAGCCCCCAATTTTGTGAGCCAAGGCCCCTAAGTTAAGACCTGCAATGGCTGAACCAATGGGCACAGTGACCATGGCAAGATGGCCCAAATGCCCCAAGTATGCAAACCTTCCCATAAGGGAGCTAAAACAACCCAAAAGATAATATCCTACCATGTATGTCAATAGATAGAACAATGTGTGGGGCTGTACCAACAAGGGTTCGGCAGGTGGAGGAGTATAATGGCGACCATAGTGGATCTTTTTACCCCAATGACCAGAGGGATACTTGAACCATCCATTGGCCAAGGACTCCTTCTGGTGGGCATTGTTGCAAGAGGAGTTTTGCCAGTCAATGTTGGGAGTAAGATTCTCATGAACTTTTAAAGTTGTAAATAGGGAGACTAGAAACCATAGCAGGAATAAAATTCCCTTCATGGCTTCAAATGGGAGTTACTAAGAGATAGACTTGACAAGATAGAATAGAAAATATTCTTTATTGTTGGAACAATTGGAATGGATAAGGATTATGGACTTAAATAGCCTTAAAATGAAGGCTGAAATATTTGAGTGGAATTTTGGGAAATGAAGGGGATTCACATGAATATCTCATTAAAAGGATACCTGTTTCAAGTGCAGGATCAGTTGTTGCTTCATGATTATCATACTTAATTGATGCAAGCAGAGGAACCAAGAAGATACCACCATATTAATGATAATTAAGCAGTGTAATACAAGAAGATCCATAATCTTATAGTACAGAGCTTGGTCTAAAGACAGAGAGAGTGGGTCACTGATTGTCTGGCTAGCTTCACACAGCCAATCAGAAACAGAGCGTTAAGTGACGTTTGCATTCTTATTATTAACATTTTCAAATTTGAAAGGAATTTTGAAAGCAAAATCCAATTGAATTAAATGATAATAAAAAGTTAATTTAAATGTATTGGCTGATTCTGTACTAACGTTACATTCATAATTAGAGTCACAGGTTCAAATCTTGTTCTTACAAGGTTTCAAGTGCCAAATATTGTTGTGAATGTTGTTGTTTTGTGTCTTTGTCTTGGTATCTTCTAAACATTCATTCATAAATGTCGTAACTGTGCTGTTTTAGCAGAGTTACATGGGGAAAAATATTTAGAAGATAGATAATAATCTTTATTGTGAGATAGTGATTATATAGTTCATGTGAATCAAGGATAACAGGAACATTATTGGTGATCACATGGCTGGATGGAAGAAGAGGGTGGCTTGATCCTGATAATGAGTCAAGCGCCAAAACGGGGTATCCACCATAAAGGATCATCATCTGTTCATGCTGTTGGATTTGATAATTTGAGTTGACTTCCTAGTCTGGCTTCAAGTGACTGGATAATTGGATTGCAGGTCACAAACCCACTTGGTTGGAACCTTGCTGGTGGGTTGAGCCTGCGGTTTTGACACCCCCCAACTGAAAGTTGACCTCCTCTGGGGGCAGGTTGTCAGGGAGGCTGTCAGGAGCCCAGGCGCCGTATTGAACTAGTTGCTGTTCTGTGGTGGGCAGGGCGGTTTCTCGTTGTTTCTGTCTTGCTTTGCAGGGTTGTAGGTGGTCATGATGTAGGGTCTTGTCTTGCTTACTTTTTCCAAGCCCTTGAACAAGGTAAGTGTTACTGTTGTTTACCTTCAGAATGATTGCTGGCCCCACTTTCTTGTGTTGTAGCTTGCTCTTGTCAACGTTCATGACCAAAACTTTGTCCTCAATTTCATGTCTATTGCAGATGGGAATAAAGGTTTTTGGTAGACGTTTGTTTTCCTTCACTGTTTGTTTGCTGTTAGCTCTTACAAAGTGAGGATCTGAGCGTGGAGGGACTTCACTTTGAATTTCCAGTTGGGGTCCTATTAATGCTTGAATGATATTTGGCTGTATGCTGTATACCAGTTCAAACAGGCTTTTTCCTGTGGATCTGTTCACTTGGGTTCAACACACAAGTAGTGCAGTCAGTAGCTTCTTATACCAGTCTTCAGGTCTCCTGGCGGTGAGTTTAGCTAAGGCTTGCACGAGGCTATCATTAAGCTGCTCTACACGTCCATTGGCCTGCAGATGGTATGGTGTTGTCACAGTGTACTTGACCCCATTTTTGGTGAGGTATACATTGGTGTCCTCAGAGATCATTTCTTTGCCTCCATTGGTTATCAGGAGTTCTGGCTTTCTGAACTTGCTGATTATCTCCTTGCCAATAAATTGTCGTACATCATTGCCAGTGTGTGCCTTCACTGCTTGGGCTACTGGCCATCTTGTGGTGAAGTCAATGGCGGTGATGATGTATTTCTTGTCATTGTGTTTTTCTGGCATGGGGCCAACAATGTCAAGAGCCCATACTTTGAAAGGTAGTTGTGTGCGGATGGGAAGTACTGAATTTGAAGGGGTTTTGCTTTTGAAAAAAAAATTGCACACCTCACATTGGTCTAGAACTTCCTGGACATTGCAGTATAAGGTTGGCCACCAGGCTTTATGTTTTAGAAACTCATATAGATTTTTGCTCTTGGTATGTCCAAGGTCTCTGTGATAGTGTAGGATGGTTTCAACCCACTGATGCGTGAGAATGTAGGGAATGGTTGTGCAGTCAGACATTTTTCTGTATAGGGTCCCATATAGTTCAGCAAATAGGTGTTCATTTTTGATGACTGTTTTCTTTGTTATGTTGGTTGTGCCAGGGGGGAAACCTGTGTCCTTTGTTTGTAGTACTAAGAGAGGCCAGTCTGGGTCAAGCCCATTCTCTCCTATTGAAGCACAGACATACAGGCAGGCAGGGCATCTGCCATGGCAATCTTGGCCCCAGGTTTGTACTGGATGAGCATGTTAAATTGCTCTAATAGCTCCATCCACCAGGCTTGGCAGCGCAACATATTTGCTTACATTTTGAAATAGATGAGCGGCTTATGGTCTGTTAATGCTGTGAATTCTTCCTGCTGTTCTAGGTAACAACGCCATTTGACTAGACAGTGTATGATAGCCAACAGTTCCTTGTCATAGATAGGGTATTGACACTTGCCATCTGTCAATTTTTGTAATTCATAAGCTATGGGCAGGAAGTCACCATCACTATTTTTGATTTGTAGTACTCCCCTAATGGATGCATCTGAGGCGTCGGTTTCCATTTGGTATTCCTGTCACATTTGGGGTATTGTAGGATGGGAGCTGTTGTGAGTTTCTCCTTGAGGCGTCTAAAACAGAGGTCATGTTGGGAGGTCCACACAAACTTGGACTTGGCGCCTGTTATGGCAGATAGGGGGCAGTCAAAATGCCACAGTCAGGTATAAAGCGTTGTACATAGGCCACCATTTCCAAGAAGGTGCGGAGTTCTGACTTATCCTTGGGTGTTGGCATCTTGCAGATGGCCTCTATCTTTTGACTGTCGGGTTTGATCCCGTCCTTTGAGACTATGTGTCCCAGGAAGGGTAGTTGCTCACAGAAGAACTGGCACTTGGAGGGCTTGTCTAACAGTTTGTGTTGTGCCAAGGTAGTAAAGACTGCCTCTAGGTCTTTGTGGTGTTGTTCCACCAAGGGGCTGTAGATAATGATGTTGTCTAGATACACTAGGGTGTGCTTGCCTATGTGGTGCGCAAATACTTTGTTCATGAAGGTTACAAAGGTGGACGGGGCATTGGTCATGCCAAAGCTGAGCACCACACATTTGTAGGAGCTGTATTTAGTGTAGAAGGCTGTTTTGGAGATGTCTTCCTCCTTAATGTGAATCTGATTGTAGCCTGCTGTCAGATCAATCTTGGAGAAGACTGTGGCTCCTCCCAAGGCATCAAAGATATCATCAATCAGTGGTAGTGTGTAACAATTCTTAATGGTAACTTTGTTTAGGGAGCAGTAGTCTGTGACCAGACGTAAGGTACCGTCCTTCTTGGCCACAAAGAATATGGCGGCCCCAAAGGGAGATTGTGAGGGGCAGATAAGTCCTTTTTCCAATGCCTCCTTGAGGTAGGCGCGTAAGGCTTTGTCTTCATTTGGGGTCAGCCTGTAGATAGGGTGCGCCTTGGGTACAGCCCCCTTGAGTTGGATGGAGTGCTGAATATGCTTTTCAGGGGGCAGCCCGGGCAGCGCTTCCTTGAAGATTTCTGGATGGTGGGCCACAATTTCGCGGTCCTGAGGCGTGGAGGTATCCTGGTGGTCCTTGAAGTGTATTATCTTGTACTGGCAGGAGTTCCAGTCAATTGCCTTCAGGTTTTTCTTCTTGTCCTGGGTCTCTGTGATACTCACAAAGATGTGATTGCGTAGAAGTTGGTCTACAGAGTCAGGGTAGATCTGGTGGTTGATACCTTCACGCTTGATGGTCAACACTGAGGTTGCCCAGTCTACGTGAGGATTGTTCTTTTGCAGCCATTCTAGTCCCAGTACAATATCAAACTTTGGAAAGTCAATGACGGGACCTCAAATGGTGGAGTGGAGGTTCTCAAGCATGACGGAGAAGGAGGCAGTTTCCTTTGTCACAGCAATGTGGTGTTTGTCAGCTAGGACCACGTTTTTAATCTGCAAAGGATTAGTAGCCAGCTTGAACTTATCCACAAAGCTACTGTTGACCAGGGTCCGGTCTGCGCCCAAATCCAAGAGTGCTGAGCCTGTGTAACTGCAAAAGTGGAAAGGATAGGACATCAGTTTATTGGGATGTCTGACAATGGTATAGAGAACTGGATCTCCTGGGGGGACCTGGATCATAGGGCACTGATCCATGTCCTCTGGGCAATATTCATCATTTGGCAAGGCAGAAGATTGGTGAAGAGAGCTTGGCTCACTTAATGCTCTCCCTGGGCTTTTCTCTTGTCCTGGTTACCCTGAGTGCTGGTAACTCTGAAATGATCTGCAATTGGACTGGCCATTGTTCTTGTTGCTATGGCCATTAGATCCTGAAATTTTTTTTGTGTTGTTACCATTGTTAGGTGGAGGGTTTTTGGAGCGTCCTGAGGAGTGGGAGTCTTTAGGTCTCTCCCTTTTCCTGGTTTGTGCCTTGTGTAGTGCATTGAATATTTGTTCTGCTTTCTCTGCTTCACAGTACAAGCTCTGCAGATTGGTTAGATGATCCTGGTTCACATGTCTCATTACATGTGGCTTGAGGGCTTCATAGTACATGAGATGTGTGGCTGGGTTGTCAAAAACCATATCTGAGGGAGCTTGTAGGTGGAGTTCCTCATAGGCTCAAGTGAGCTCCCTTACTGTACTTGCCTGGGCTAAGTTCTTTACTTGGTGTATGATCATGAGGGCTGTGTTCTTCATCACAAATCATGCCAGAAAGTCTCGTTTGAAGGTGTCCTAGTCCTTTTTGGTATGGTCCTCATGCCACTTGTTGCACCAGGTGCCTGCGTTGTGAGTAAGACAAATGGACATCTCTGCAATCCAAAGGTGTGTGGAACATTCTATTTGCGTCAGTTTACTTTGAGTGGACTGGATCCATGCAGTGGTGTTGTTTTCATTTTCTCCTGTGAATGATTCCAGGGCAGCAATATGAAGACGCTGGGCTACGTGAGCGGGCATGATGCTCTCATCAACAACTCAGATTATGGCGGTAGGGGTCTGGAAGAACCCTTGCGCAGATAGGGCATTAAAGGTGGGGACCGGCATCACCATGTTCTGGTATAGTATGTACCCCTTTGGTATTTTGGTCCCTGGCGTGTAGGGTGCCCAATCCACATGGAGCCTGGACATGATTCTTTCATATTTTTGTTGACCACAGCGGGTACGGGCAACAGGAGGAATTTTGAAAAGAAAGGTATGATGGACAACCTACCTGTGTTACCAATGTCATAGCTGTGCTGTCTTAGCAGAGTTACACAGGGAAAAACAATTATAAGCTAGATAATATCTTTATTGGGAGATATGGCTTATATAGTTTGGATGACTCATGGATAGCAGGAACATGATTATGAAGAATCACTTGGCTGGATGGGTAGGGGGTGGCTTGATCCTGGTAATGAGTCAAGCGCTAAATTGAGGCATCCACCGTATGGGATCATCATCTGCTCATGTTGCTGTTTCTGGAAATTTGAGTTGACTTCTGCATTTGGCTACAGGTTACTGAGAAGTCAGATTGTGGGTCACAACCCCGCTTAGTAGGAACCTTTCCCGGAGTCGACCCTGTTGTTTTGACATTTGTAAGACACTGGACCTTCAGGATCTAGGTGTTTAGTATATTGCAATACAACTGGCACTTTTTAGTAAATAAAAGCATATTATTGAATTGAGATTGAGTGGGGATTAGGAAACAAACTACTGAAATAGTTTACCATGATAAAATGAACTAATCCAGGTCTTGTTACTTTTTTGCCGTTCTGAAATATCATCTAAGTAGAGTTGTTTGACTACAGCAATCCATTGGAACCAAAACATTTTCAGTTACAGCAAGCAATGCAAAGAAGCCAAAAATAGCTAATTTGAACATGCAGAAATATACAAATCAAAGCTTTAAATCAGGAAATTAACTAAGATATTGTGTATAAATATTTGCTTGTCTTGATGACTCATTTAAAGTCCAAATTAGGTTGATAGTTTCAGATGACAATGAACTGGTTAATCTTGTTGGGCATGCAAAGAAAAACCAGAATCAAAGAAACCTGGACTTGTCTATAAGTGAGCTTTTTATTTAAGTTCACATTTTAAACTTGAAATATTCAGGATCAAACTGTTGCAGACGGACATAGCCATCCTCTCCACCACTAGCAAACCTAATAGATGAGTAAAGTAAATACAAATTATCTTACCCTTTGCCTGTTGGTTCAACAGCAATAGTGTTTATCGGGCCAAAATGTCCCTTCAGGCGGCCGATTTCCTCAGCATAAATCTTGTGATAAAAGCGGCATTCAAATTTTCCTTGACGAGCTGAAGTGGTAGTGACATTCATAGCTTCCTGGCCACCACCTACTACAACCTTAAACCACAGTTAGCAGGTACTAAACAACAGTTTCTTACAAAGTCAGTGACAGGGGTAATGGAGGCAGAGTTGAGAGGGGTATCAGTGGAGTAATTCTTTAAAAGTGAAAGAGTGTTGGTCTCAATGAGCTTATAATAAAAATTAATCCTTGAAAAAGTGAAAATTACCTTGGCATCTTTATCTTTAGATGCAGTAATAAAATAGGATTTATCAGAGGACATTTGGATATCCATGATTTGCTCAGAGTGAGGATGGGAGCCACACAAAACTTCTCCATTCTAAGCTGTGAGAAAAAACATAAACTTGGGGTACCTTCCAGTCTATGATGGACAGGCTTCCATCCAAATGCCCAACAGCAAGATTTTTGTCATTAGCAGTCCAGGCTGCAACTGTAAACTTTTTGGTGGTATCAGAAGAGTTGTTAATCACACTGATAGGCTCAGGGTTCTCTGAGATATGTTGTTAAAAGGCAAAAGTATAGTCATTTACGTTCAGAACTAAGGTTTTCATCAATAGAGTAAATCTTGATACCACCAGGAAAACCCATACGCTGCTCGGTAACAAACAAAACCATCTTATTATCTTCAGAAAACTGAACTCTTTTTACAGCTGTTTCTTCAGTCCAAGTAAAAAGGCACTTGCCAGTGCGAACTTCCCAAAGTTTGGCAGTATTGTCACCAGAACCGGTGATGCAAATTGTGGAATTATCTAAAGATTGAGATGAAAAAAGTTATTTTGACTCAAATACCATTTACATCAACGGTGTGGATAGAGCCAAGATGTCCATTGTATGTTCCAACTCTTTCTCCATTGTGGGAGTACCAGACACTAGCAACCTTATCTTTGGCAACAGTAAAAAGAAGGTCACCCTCCCGGTTGTATTTAATTTGAGTGAGGGGACGTGTATGTCCTTGCAAAAGAATAGGCCTCTAAATTATCAAAGTGAAATTAAGTAATCAATCTCAAGCAGTTGAAATTTAAAATTATGAAAGCATAACTTTCTGAAAATAGTCGTAAAAATGGCATTTTAGTAGCTGAAATATTACCATTTAAACCAAATATATTGCTTAAGAAACTTGAATGAGAAAGGCTGTTGTGTCGTTTCTAAACAATAATTACGTTTAGACTTTCTTGCTAAGCTCTCCCTCACAAAAATTTGTTAAATTTGATTTTAACTAGCTGCTTCGTTGGCCTTGATTCCCATCCGAAATTAACTTTGATTTTGGACGTAATTATTCCCGAACCGGGTTGACTGGTTTTTACCAAAGCCATTTAAGTTTTAACGATTTTGAACGATTCCTATTAAACAAATCCCTCAAGCTACACAATTCAAAGGTTGCCTAATAGCAGCATCCAATCAGAAAAACCCTGTATGCACGACGATCTCTACCGCCATTAATCGATTGATAACTGATTCACTTTTCAGTTCTCAGCTTAGTTGCCAAACTTTACCAAGAGAGATATCGTATAAGTAATAACTAAGCAATATTAAAAAGTGTAATTTCTTTTAAATATTTAATAGAGCTCACATTGTGTCTAATAATTCCTATGAATCTGACTTAGTCTTCAATATAAGCTCAAAACCCTAAGTTTATTAATTATGTTACCTTTTATTAGACAATTTAAAAATGACTCGAGAGCCAAATGATTAAAAAGGAATTGTGTCGCTTTGAAAATTGCTACTATGAAAAATCAAAACAATATAATACATGTAATCATTTTACTCAAAAATGAGTTTTTTTAAAAAAACCATGTCAGAGGCTAGTTAATTAATATACATAAAAGAGAGTCTATCTGTCTATCTGGATGTTTGTACTATCACCTCGAGTGGACTCAAGCCTTAAGGATTGAATTGATTGCTTCATATTATTCGAATTTAAAGTTGATGGCCAAGCCAAAAGCTTTATCTGGCTCATCATTACCTCCAACCCCTTACCTGCATCTTTGAAAGTATGAAGGTTGAATTCAGGAGTATGGCCCAAATGATGTAAAATTATAATATAAGCCACTCAGACTTTCATAAATATTTATTGAAATCATTGGTTTTAAAATCATGGCTTAACCTTGCAAAGTGGTTTATCTATGAAGATTACCCAGCCCCATAATGTTTGAATCGAAATCGGAAAAGAAGCAGAAATTGTTTGAGATGCTTTTATATGATTGGATGATTAAACTCTGCTAATGATTGAATTGATTGATGAAAAGAGAGCTTGGTCAAATTAAAGAGATACTGTCGCGTTAAAACGTAATTCGAACTCGATTTTACAAGTTTCGTTAAGCCCAAACAACCGTTTAAATACTGGTTGGATCCTAATAAAGTTTTCGCTCTATTTTGATTGATCATTCGATTTCTTATATTTAGTTTTCACTACAACAATACTGTTCAAATTAAACATATAAATATCTGTTTAAGTAAGAAATGGTTGGCTTTCACATTTCAAATTTATTTATTTCCAAGTGAAATAATTTACTATTCCACTCCAATGCATCACCTGATCCAAGTAGCTGTAGATTGTTTCAAAGTTAACCTTGCTTAGTATTCCATCATCCCAATAATGATGCTAGTGGAGTAAAATGGCAATGATAATATCAAGACTAATTAAGATGATTTTCATGAAATTTAGAGTATCTAGATAAGTTTTTCAGATAATTCCGTTAAAATAGTATTAAATATTGTCGAGTTTATACTTCTGGGAAGTATAATAAACAAGATAAGAAGAAAAACTTAAGAGAAGAATGATACTTTATTAGGTAGAATATAGGATAATATATAGTATCATGAGAAGCCACATACTGTCCATGTACGTCATGGAGGTCATGGGGCTTATCTGAGTAATGTTCCTCTTAAGTCACGAGGCTTACTCAAGTTGTGTTCCGCTTAGGGTCTGGATTGTGTGATCCCCGTAATAGATGGTCAAATGATAGGAGTGCCACTGACCTATTGATTAGACAGTGAGCCATTTAGTGACTCATTTGGTGAACTACTTGGGGCGTTAATTCCCCGAGAGGGAGTAATTAAAGATGTTGCAACAATATGATAGCTTTAGCTGCTCTGGATGCACAAATATATATTGAAGTACTGAAATCAAGCTTGCATCATAATCAAAGGCATGAACTAAATTTGATACAGTAGCTTTCAAAACTATTGTTATGGAAATAACAATGAAAAAGCCCCGGACGGGAATCAAACCTGCACCCAACCGCCAGGCGGGGTTGAGCGGGTGACGGGGATTTGCCTGCACCTGGATTTGCTTCAAAAAGCAAAAATCCAGGTGTGGGAACCATTCCTGCCCTGGCTACAACTGTGGGGCCTGTTCTGGACCCCAAAAGCTATGCCCAAGCCTTGGTGGGTTTGGCTGGGCCTGGGCAGGCTAATTTTAGCTACCCAGGGCTCCCAGTTCAAGCCCACCCTTCATTTAGTAATTTGGGGCTCCCAATTGGATACCCCCTTTTTAATCAAGTTCTTTTGCCTCAGGAATGCCTGTCAAGCCAGTCCCAAAATGGCAATCAAATTGGAAAAGACCCCATGACCCCTGCAGCCAAACCTGCCAGAACCAATGACCAGTCAGGCCAAGATAGGCTACCAACAAGCCAAGCAGCTGTTCCTGAAGACCCCAAAAATGATGATGAAACAGCCAACTAACCAGCAGAATTTGAGATGCCAAACCTTGCCACCCAGATAGCACCAGAAGAATTCCCAGAGGCACCTGCATGTGAATGACTATATAAGCCAGAAACATCAGATAAATTCTGTATTGTCATTTTTACCAAATAAAGTTGTTATGAACCTTTGGTTCACCAATCTGTTTCCATACTTATTTTTGATACTCTTCCATCTGCAAACATCAAAGCGTCAGTACCCCTCCACTGGGATAGATAGCCAGACTCCAGTTGACAAAACCAAAGCCTTTGACTACTACCGTCCACCCAACGCTCCATTTGGCCCTGTGCATTTCACTAAAATCCCCCAAATCCTGATTACAACCCCTGGACCTTGGAATACTTGCAGTGGTACACATGCTGTTGTG